>JACXGK010008048.1:0-16826 GCA_016801125.1 Novumbra hubbsi
CTGTGTGGTAGTGTGAATGTGGCAGACCACTACTGTGTGGTAGTGTGAATGGGGCAGACCACTACTGTGTGGTAGTGTGAATGGGGCAGACCACTACTGTGTGGTAGTGTGAATGGGGCAGACCACTACTGTGTGGTAGTGTGAATGTGGCAGACCACTACTGTGTGGTAGTGTGAATGGGGCAGACTACTCCTACGGTGTGGAAGTGTGAATGGGGCAGACCCACAATGTTAAGTTAAAAAGTAAACTGTGTATATTTTACCTTTGGATATTTATAAATATATTCTGTAAAAAAATAAATCATCTCAAGTGTTTTTCTTACAATATAAGCATCTGCTTTTTTACGGAGATGCCTGCAGTGCGTTTGCTCAGGAAGAGGAAGCTCCCACAGTTACCCAGAACAGCTGAGCATGACCTGAGTTTGAAATCACAAGCTGGTGTTGAGTCATTTGAGAGCCTGTTTCTCCCCTGTGCCTTGCTAACTCAGACACCCGGTAGATTGTTGCTAACTCAGATTGTTGCTAACTCAGATTGTTGCTAACTCAGATTGTTGCTAACTCAGATTGTTGCTAACTCAGATTGTTGCTAACTCAGATTGTTGCTAACTCAGATTGTTACTAACTCAGATTGTTACTAACTCAGACACTCGGTAGATTGTTGGACTGTGGCGTCTTGGAAGCTCTCCGGTAACAGCGACAGATTTCCGTAGTTTGTACAGAAATGCTGTTTCTGAAAGAAAACTAACGTCCATCACAATAGGCAACCAGAGCTGTCAATCCAATACCATCGAGCTGCAATAGCTCAGCTGGCCTTCTGCAGCTGGCCACGAATGGCCATGACGTTATGGTTTATGTAGATCCTCACTAGGAAACAAGAAAAACTGTAAGAACGACAGGCAGCAGCACATCAGTCCACAGCGTTTACAGTTGTCGGAAAAAACTAACATGAACAGTCTTTGCTGGAGCAGAAGTCGCCTAATGCACCACTTTTCTTAAAGTGAAAGTTTGACCTGTTGTCACGTTACTGTAGCGGTGATCCGTAAAGGTGAAACAGCGGCATACTTGAAACTTGTGTTATTAATGAGTTGCACAATTCCAAATATCACATTCATTATAAGTATGAAGATCTTTTTTTTTTTTTACAACTACCAATGTAATTACAAGTCTGCAAAACTCTGATAGCATTTGTCTAGAAAAATCTTGCAGAGCTATGGCTTCTCCTATGTGCATTTACGAAAACAATTATTGCGTAGTACTTCAGCAGCACACGTACAGTGAACCGTTTAAAGAAGTTACTCACGGGGTTTGTCCTAATCCGTTTAATCAGAACACGGTGTGTATGACAGGCGGGAGAAAGCCAGCTCATACTCCCATCATCCTCTCTGGCTCACAGTCCATGTCAGGCTGGAGACAGGAGTGGAGCTGAGGGCTGCTGGAGCCACTAATGATATGTAAAGTATGATTTGCATGTCCTCTGTAAAATCTGTCTGGTTTCTAACCAAGAGCGGCCCAGTTAAACTACTCGGCATACTGAGGAATATTTCTATAGATGTTTTAAATGACCCTTCTCTGCATATTTCACTAGCATCTAGTAAAAAAAACTCTCCTATTTCTGAGTGTCTTCTTGAATAGTTTTTAAACCCAAACCTTCACTTTTAACATCATGCCTTACCCTCAACATAAGGCCTAATTTTGTTTTTATTTTGGATGTGGTGGCTGTGGAAATCCTGCTCTGCTTTATGCTCCCCAAATGCCATGATGATCACTACTGTAAGCTGTCATGATGATTGCTCTGACCTCTCATGATGATAGCTCTGACCTCTCATGAAGATAGCTCTGACCTCTCATGATGATAGCTCTGACCTCTCATGAAGATAGCTCTGACCTCTCATGATGATAGCTCTGACCTCTCATGATGATAGCTCTGACCTCTCATGATGATAGCTCTGACCTCTCATGAAGATAGCTCTGACCTCTCATGAAGATAGCTCTGACCTCTCATGAAGATAGCTCTGACCTCTCATGATGATAGCTCTGACCTCTCATGAAGATAGCTCTGACCTCTCATGATGATAGCTCTGACCTCTCATGAAGATAGCTCTGACCTCTCATGAAGATAGCTCTGACCTCTCATGATGATAGCTCTGACCTCTCATGATGATAGCTCTGACCTTTCTCATGTTCTCCTGATCTTATATGTCTAGACACTTATGTAAATATGCATGCGCACACACTCTCACACACACACAGACACACACCCACCATGCTGTCTGCACGGGTTTTGTCTCCCTCCCTCCCTTTCTCTCTCTCTCCCCAAGTCGCCCTCCGTCTCCCTCCTTCTCTCTCCCTCCCTCTTTCTCTCCCTGAGTCTCTCTCTCTCATGGTCATTCTGCTGGCATGTACTGGGACCACAGAAAGCCTCCAGCACTAAATATAAAAACTAAGAGGTCAGATTGCTGCTATGTAAACACGCACACAGAGGAGACTAGGAGTTGTTTGGGCTCACTACAAAGAAGGAAGGCTAGACTATAAGCCTGGATACCTATAACCCCCCCTGGCCTGGATTGATATAGGACGGAAGGTAGTTGTATTTATTTAAATTGAACTCATCTTTGCCACGACTGGAATGTTTTCATCCATAATTGTATTTTATGCTGGGAATAGGAGAGGTCTAAGCTTTAAATACTTGCTGACAATTTCAGGCAATATACTCTCTGTAATTTAGTCCAGTAGTTTAGCAAGCGTGCACACCGTGTCCCTTTCCCCTTCCTACACACCCTTTTACTACGAGGGTGTTATTAAGCCCGGCGTTAAGCAGTAAGTGGAGCTGAATTGATCGGTATGGATTGGCTATACAATAGTGGGTCTCCCCCTCAGGACATTCCGTCTGACCCATTCTTCTCCATCTACGCGTTACCCTGACAACGTCGGGCCTCCGGTCAACCCTCCTCACTCACTCTCCTGACACACTCACCCTCCTCACACACTGACCCTCCTCACACACTCATCCTCCTCACACACTCACCCTCCTCACACACTGATGCTCCCCTCACACACTCACCCTCCTCACACACTCACCCTCCACACACACTGACCCTCCTCACACACTGACCCTCCTCACACACTCACCCTCCTCACACACTCACCCTCCACACACACTGACCCTCCTCACACACTCACCCTCCACACACACTCACCCTCCACACACTCTCACCCTCCTCACACTCTCACCCTCCTCACACACTGAAGCTCCCCTCACACTCACTTTCGTCACTCATTCACTCACCGTCCACACACAGACCCACACACAGACAGACGCACACACCACAGAATAATTGTACTGTACCGTAACACCTGCTTGTGACTTGTGATCTGTGAATAGTAAACTGAATTGACCCCACTTGACCCCCATCGCCTGGCACTCCTTGATGCAGCATGAAGTGTTGTTTAACAGGTCATCCTGGTGCACGGGAAGAGGGCAGATCCTCCTGGTGCACGGGAAGAGGACATGTCAACCTGGTGCACGGGAAGAGGACATGTCAACCTGGTGCACGGGAAGAGGACATGTCAACCTGGTGCACGGGAAGAGGACATGTCAACCTGGTGCACGGGAAGAGGGCAGGTCGTCCTGGTGACCGGGAAGAGGGCAGGTCGTCCTGGTGACCGGGAAGAGGGCAGATCCTCCTGGTGCACGGGAAGAGGACATGTCATCCTGGTGCACGGGAAGAGGGCAGGTTGGTCGTCCTGGTGACCGGGAAGAGGGCAGGTTGGTCGTCCTGGTGACCGGGAAGAGGGCAGGTTGGTCGTCCTGGTGACCGGGAAGAGGGCAGGTCAAGGGCACTGAAGTGCCGTCCACAAGGATCTGGGTTGAGTGGGAGAATAGAGTCCTTGGACGAAGAAAGAACGAGCAGTCGTGGATATAGAGAACTGTGTGAGACAGAGTTGGGAATAATCAGAGACTGGGAAGTGTGGAGAGGGAAAAAAATGCAGCAACACGCTGCCTAATAGGTTTTTCATCTCCAATGGAGAAAAAAAAAAGTTTGACTTCAGCATAAATTCTGCTGCGTACGGTATAGTGCTTTACAAACATGGGAGGAAGGTTTAATGAATGGAGTCTTATGTGTATCGCTAGGTTTTGTCCATGGAGGAATCTGAAAACAATGTTGTCTGCGCCGTTCCGGGGTGATCATTTATTAATGATTCAGAGTGCTGGTGGAGAGTGTTTTTAGAAGAGTGGTTTGTATGCCTTGGAGTGTTCACTTTGAATTGCAGCCTCGGCTCTGTGTGTTCATAACGCATTTGTCTCCTCACACAATAGGCTCACGGTTGGCCTGTGTTAGGAACTGACAGCAGCTGTTCACACACCCATTTACAAAACACACAGTCACAAAACCAGCCCCTGAAGGACTGCTCAGCTTTATTCAGTTACAATGGACAGTATTCCGAGTGTTCCGCTTTCTCCACATTTTGTTGTTCTGGGCTGAATTTGTAGCTGTTTCAATAAACAGATTTGCCACCAATCTACACACCGTACCCCATAATCACATTTTTTTTTAAGTAAAACTGAAATATTGTATGTACAAAGATATTCAGACCCCTTGCCATAACCCAGCCATGAAGTCCAAGGACATCTACAAAGACCTCAGGGAGAAATTGTTTAAGCATTGAAAGTTCTCAGGAGCACAGTGGCCTCAATCCCTGTGAAATGAAAGAGATACTCTTCAAAAATCTGGCCATCCGAACCAATTTAGTTACCAAGCAAGAGGGGCATTTGTCTAAGAGTTGAGCGAGAAGGCAATGGCCACTCTAACACACCTGGCCAATACCATTCCTACAGTGAACCGTGGTGGGAGCCTCATGTTATGGTGATGCTTCTCAGCGGCAGGGTCTGGGATGCTGGTCAGGATTGAATGAAGGATAACCTGATAAAGACAAAAGTTGATCTTACAGCACAACAATCAAAACAGCTTGGACATGAGCCCCATTGGGCATCTGTGGGGAAACTAGAAGATGACAGTCCCCAGGCACACCCCCTCCACCTGACAGAGCTTGGAAGGATATGAGTGGACAAATGGGCGGAACTGTGTAACCAAGATGAGTGGCAGCTGTGGTGTTTGTTCCACTTCTGTGTCCCCCACCGCCAGAAAATGAAATGATCTTAACCTTGATTTCTCAAGCACTGACTTTGCCTAACTAATGGCTTCGTTGAAGGAAAGTGTACTTACTATGATTGTCAGATGTTGGTTTTCCAAGACACCTTAAGATGAAGGGCACTTATTGTCGCTTTGGGTAAGAGCGTCTGATGAATTAAATCTAAAATGTAAATGTGTTGCTACTAGAGGCGCTTCTACAAAGTGCTCAAACAAGGATACCAATTACATATCACATATGATACTTACATTTTACATGTGTTAGCAAGTGTTAGCCCAAATTTGTTGTTTTTAACATGTTTTCAGTTTGTTATTATGTATTAATGTGTGTAGATTTATTGCGAAAATATGTTTCTATAACAACAAAATGTGGGCAAATGGTGTATGAATACTTCCTGAAGTCACTAACTGCACTATAACTCCATCTTATTTTAGGTTGTGAAACGTTTTAGTTTAAGAAAAGATTTTTCTTTTACAGTAAATTCATCTGGGACCCCTTCAGTGTAAAATGAAACTCTGAGTATTTCTATGACTCTGACAATGTGTGGCTGAACAAACCCGGTGCCCTGGGAGGAACATTTAAATGCCTGCTTCTTGGCAATGGACAGAAAAACCTTCTGTTTTAAAGCTAATTTCCTGCAATACAATTTGTTTTGTAATGAACTAGTGTTTCCAGGTTAGGGTTTGGATTCCAGTTAATTTATGGTTAAAATATGTAGTATTTAATTAGAAAATGTATAATTGGTGGAGTTCTGTGGATACCAGTGAGCCTCCTTGGGCCATAACGCCTAAGGGTCTACAACAGAGGTTTTTGATTATTAATATTGCACTGTATTGCATTACACACTCTAAAAATATTCCACCAATCCATTAGCCTGATTGTGTTCAATATGTTGTTGGTAAGCATAATAGTAATTATAATAACAGTTCTTTGGTTCAACCCCCTTCGGTTTATAATGCTTGTCTTACACACCTAGCATCAGATCTCTGCCAGCATATTTGGAACTGTTTAATAATTTAACAATTGCTCCTCATGAATCTGTTATGGTTAAGCAGCAAAATTGATGTGTTCCTATCAGTTCTGCATTCTACAGCTAGTTGTCAGGTGTTACCATCTGTTCTGCATTCTATATCTAGTTTTCAGGTGTTCCCATCTGTTCTGCATTCTATATCTAGTTGTCAGGTGTTCCCATCTGTTCTGCATTCTATAGATAGTTGTCAGGTGTTCCCATCTGTTCTGCATTCTATAGCTAGTTGTCAGGTGTTCCCATCTGTTCTGCATTCTATAGCTAGTTGTCAGGTGTTCCCATCTGTTCTGCATTCTATAGCTAGTTGTCAGGTGTTCCCATCTGTTCTGCATTCTATAGCTAGTTGTCAGGTGTTCCCATCTGTTCTGCATTCTATAGCTAGTTGTCAGGTGTCCCCATCTGTTCTGCATTCTATAGCTAGTTGTCAGGTGTTCCTATCGGTTCTGTGTTCTCTAGCTAGTTCTCCGATGGCCTTCTTGGTGTCTGTGGTTTCACTGTGGTATCACCTGTTCTAAAAGTTTCTAACCAGTTGTTCCTCTTGTGTTTTTCAGCCAGCGAGCTGTGACCTACTTCACCTTTTCCCTGCTCACCTGTGAGTCAACACGCACAGACCACGCCCGCTTCTGTCACTCCCGCCACCTTTAGGAGCTTGGTTTAAAAGGTACAACCACAGTCTATCTTGGTTTTTTGTGCGCGGTGTGGCGTTGACAGCATTGTTGGTTCATATCCAAATCTTTTTCATTACAATCTCGTGCCTTTCCGTGTGTTATGTAATATGTGCACTGAACACAAAGGGATGCTAAAAATAAATGTATCCAATAGCGCCATTGCAATACAAACTATATGCTAACAAATACATGCCAAACGCCAAGATCAGAGATGCTCACAAAGACATGGTAAGTGAATCATCCAGGAAACCATTAAAGAATGATACAGGCCTCTAGTTGGGGTAAGAGGCCATATTGGGATAGCTCCATCATTCTCTATTGAGTTTCTTCCAACCCTTGTTTTTTAATAGCAGAGTAATTGGTTGGCTGTTAAAGTTAGAGAATTTTTTGTGTCATGGAAAGTGATTTTTGTTTGTGTGCCTTTTTACAGAGTAAGACTGGTATCGCCCCACATCCCACCGGCCAAGTTTAGGGTTGTATTTGCATAGTCATCTCAGGACTAGATTCTATAAGTGCCCGCATGCCTTTGTGTACGGACTGATGTGAAACTAGAAATAAAGTGAATAAAGGACAAAAAGCGTAATGAAATCAGGTTCTGCCACACCGCTGTGGTTCTTTAATTAATAACCTCCCATCATGATAGGTTCATGTATGAAAATGCTGGGCTGGCAGAGCAGACCCTATCCCTTTGGGGGCCCTTAGCAACATTTGATTTGGGGGCCCCCTTTACCCCAGTGGTTCGGTGCTCACTAGAAATCTCGGGCCAACTTGCCGTCGGGGCCCTAAGTGGCCGCTTAGGTTCCTTATGCCTAGGCCCGGCCCTGGCATTCTCAGGTGGTTTACTAGATGAGAAGGCCCTCTGTGGCCCTTAAAGGTGTCTGATCGTTGGTAGATGTTTGTGTCATGCATGTTGTTAGGTCCCTTGCTGTTTAGAGGTGTGTTTGATTCCTGTGTTTGGCGCTTAAGACCCCACTATGCATGTTTTGACCAAACGTGGATGAATGTTGGAGCACAGTGGCTGGGAGAACTCCCATGAAAGGCGGAGAAACCTAGAGAGGAGACAGGTTTTTGTCCAGTATTTTTGGAATAATTTCATGCAGGAAAATGCTAGGATGCAGGTGGGGTAAATAATTACGTATTGTCATGATATTTTTGATGACAAACAATTATGTTTTTTTTAGTTGATAATTTTCTGTAGCAACACACACTTTTTATGGCTTGACTTTCTAAGATAATAAGAGCAAGTGTGTTTTAAAACACACTGTTTCCAAACAAAACGTATGTTTTTAGTTTATTTTTTGTAAAATGCAAAACTGTATTGTAAGTTTTAATTTGTTAATACCATAACCAGACACCCCCCCCCACTCTCAGCCATTCCCCAAAGATCAATCTTTACTTGCATCAGAAATTGTGTTCTCGATTAGGGGATTTTCTGCCATTTTGCGCGCATTATTTTGTTTCTGATTAAATTAATCAAATGTATTTATAATGCCCTTTTTACTCTAGCAGTTGTCACAGAGTGCATTTACAAAAAACCCAAGGAGCCAGCAGAAACAGTGTTGAAGCACAGTGGCTAGGTAAACGCCCTACACCACCCTTCACTTTCCTTCAGCCCTACACCACCCTTCACTTTCCTTCAGCCCTACACCACCCTACAATACTTTCCTTCAGCCCTACACCACCCTACAATACTTTCCTTCAGCCCTACACCACCCTTCACTTTCCTTCAGCCCTACACCACCCTACAATACTTTCCTTCAGCCCTACACCACCCTTCACTTTCCTTCAGCCCTACACCACCCTTCACTTTCCTTCAGCCCTACACCACCCTTTTACTTTCCTTCAGCCCCACACCACCCTTTTACTTTCCTTCAGCCCCACACCACCCTTTTTCTTTCCTTCAGCCCTACACCACCCTACAATACTTTCTTCCAGCCCTACACCACCCTTCACTTTCCTCCAGCCCTACACCACCCTTCACTTTCCTTCAGCCCTACAACGCTCTTCACTTTCCTCCAGCCCTACACCATCCTTCACTTTCCTCCAGCCCTACACCACCCTACAATATTTTCCTTCAGCCCTACACCACCCTTCACTTTCCTTCACATCACCTGCCAAGGAGGTCTCCCGTTATTTTGTTCCTGTGCACCTGCCAAACGTGTGTGTGCTGTGCACAATGCTGATGCGTGTATCATGTGCGTGTGCGTACCCCAGCGTACGTGTCCTTCCCTCTCCACCCGTGCTCCCTCTCAAGGCTGTACGACCAGCAGACGTGACAGCTTTGGTTATCAAGGAGACGGTACCAGCTCCTGTCACAGGAAATCAGTGGAGACGGTGGCACCGAGACCCTGAGCGTGACGGCATCAGTCAGCTCCAGGAACAACGTGGCTGGGCAGGCAACCAGGAGGACGCGGGGGGGTGTGGGGGCGGGGGGTGGATGTGCGGAGTTAAGGCAGGTATCCTCGGCGAGTGTCAGGGCTCTTCCAAGTCTCAGGCTGGACCACGGCAGCCCTCCGTGTTCGTAGGACAGTCGGTCACAGGTCGGGACAGGTAGACGGAGGAACCGCGGTCGCCACCGGAACCCTTAGGCCGACTAAGAGCGTAATAGAGCTGGACATTCTGAATTGTTCCACCTTCTCCGCCATTGAGGTGACCGGGTTTGTTTAATTGCTACTGTCCCGTAGCCCCGGCGGAACAGGATGGCGGTTCTGTAGCTCCGGGGAACAGGGTGACGTTTCTGTAGCTCCGTGGAACAGGATGGTGGTTCTGTAGTTCCGGGGAACAGGGTGGCGTACATCCATAAGAGGTATGGCCACCCCTTTGAGCCTGGTTCCTCTTTAGGTTTCTTCCTACAATCCGGCCCCCATAGGGAGTTTTTCCTAGCCACTGTGCTTCAATCCTGTTGTTGCGTGCTTACTGGGGTTTTAGGCTGGGTGTTTTTGTAAAAGCACTTTGTGACAACTGCTGTTGTAAAAAGGGCTTTATAAATACATTTGATTGAGTGATTGATTGACGGTTCTGTATCCCCGGCGGAACAGGGTGACGGTTCTGTAGCTCCTGGGAACAGGGTGACGGTTCTGTAGCTCCGGGGAACAGGGTGACTGTTCTGTAGCCCCGGCGGAACAGGGTGACTGTTCTGTAGCTCCGTGGAACAGGGTGACGGTTCTGTAGCTCCGGGGTACAGGGTGACGGACTGTAGCCCTGGTCCAGTCAGCTGGTGCCTTGCCACAGTACCATAATGTGTTGTCCCATTGCCTTTCGTTTTACTGGGGACTTATAATCATTGTAGCCCTGCTTGCAACCACCTCATCTCTGTTTTCATGTACCGGACTATTATTTGTCTTGTTTGTTCTAACGGCAGCATGGTATTTGAATAGCCTCTCTCTTAAGTCTTAGTTGTCTTAATGTGTTTTCCACGTGTTCTGTCGCCTATCTACACCCCTCTTCTGCACTTCGAGTAGCTCGTCCCTCTTGAGAGCATTACCGTCTCACAACGTGAGTCCCTCAAGGCCCTGCCACGATCTCGGGTACCCGCGGTTTGTGGTCGGCAGCGTGTGTTATGTACAAAACGTCCTCGGGCAGCTGTAACACTCATGTCTTTCATTCCCTCCCTTCTCTCAGTGTCTCTCTCTCTCATTGCACATGATAAATGAGTAGTAGTGTAATTATCTGCTGCTGTGTGTTTGCGGTGTGTGGGCCCAAGCACGGGCGGGGAGGGAGAGGGGGGGGGGGTGGCATCTTCAGAGGCCTCACTAATTACTATGGAAGTAATTAACAGGCATTAAATTCCTGCTCTACATCTTCTGGAGTCGGGGAGCAGAGCTGCGTCTGCCTGCCAGTCTCAAAGCCCTTCATGTGGCGTCTGTGTTTCCTGGGGCACTGTCCCGGGTTTACCTGCAGCTCGCTGTAGGATCTGTTTGGGGAGAACCCCCATTCCATACCCGCCGGATGTGCAGTACCCGCCTCTGCAGTACCCGTTTCTGTTTGCGTTTTTTTTAGGTTAAAACGGGTTCCTGTGGACTGTAAAGGCCAAAAACATGGAGTAATGGCGGATGTTTGATCATTAGAGACGTGTCAGTTCACTGCATAACAAGTTGAGTTGTGCCAAACACGTCCTGTTTAGTTGTGTGGCTCTAGTGAGGTCTGTCTGTCTTGTCCTGGCTTAAGTAACGCGTCTGTCTGTCTGTCTTGGCTTAAGTAGCGTGTCTGTCTGTCTTGTCCTGGTTTTAGTAACATGTCTGTCTGTCTTGTCCTGGTTTTAGTAACATGTCTGTCTGTCTTGTCCTGGCTTTAGTAACATGTGTCTGTCTGTCTTGTCCTGGTTTAGTAACGTGTGTCTGTAAGTCATGTCCTGGCTGTAGTAACGTGTGTCTGTTCTGGCCCGGCGTTCTGCACACCCAGAGACATGACAGGACTTCTACACTCCCACTCTCCTGACTGGTGCTTCGTTGAATAACAGGCCTTTTCTCTGCCTTCTGCAGCGGGGCCTGTCTGGGACTGGGGCTGATACCATATCACCAGATCAGGAAATTCTTTCGCCAGAGCAGGACCCTTCAGAGATGGCCTACATATCGCCTGCATTTCTGCGGTTTACTGTGCCTGTATTGTCGTGCCTCGTGCCAAAAGTGAATCACTGAGGATTGAGAAGAATGTACTCAAGGAACATTAACCCTCTAAATGTTACACTTAATATTATACACATCTGGCATGACGCAGAGACTTGTGTGTGGAAGTTCCACAATTCTCATAAGACATAGTTTCCCACAAATCGTTAGGTCACTATAACAATGTCAAACAGAGAAATGGCCTAGATAACAAGCTTACTGTAGACAGATGTGATGGCGGATGAATTGAGACGACTGATAGTGTCTCACAAGCCCGAACAGAGAAACAGGGGAATACAGAGACCACCCAACAGGCGATGGAGAGATGGAGGGGAAAATACGCTGAAAACATTTCTAAAATGGAGTCATGGACTTCAACATCTCAGGACACATGCGTCGCAGAGAAGGCATGTGTCCTGACCATTGCTTTTTAATCAAGACAATGTTTCCCGCCACCATGAAACATTCGCCTTTGCGTCATGGTCATAACATTGTCTTCATGGGCCGTCCGCCCAAGTCTGGTTCTATGAACCAAGCGTCCGTCCAGTCAATGGGCTTGTTGTATAAGGGGCGTGGCACGGACATACCCACACTGACCAGGGCCAATGGGCAGAAATCATCAGAGAAAACTGATACCAGATGCTCTTGTGCAGAGCGCGTTACCGGAGCCGTTGGGTTCAAAGTGCACAACAGCGGATTGTCTGCTGCCTTGTCAGCTCGGTGGACTCGAACAGCGACTTCTAAGTCACTGGCCTCACGTTCCAACCGCTATACCACTCTGAATGAATACGAATAAGATACTGGTAAGGTCGGGAAAGGAGTAAGGAGAGAGTAGACCATTGGACCGAGGGCATCGTTGGAGCAGAGATGCCTGTGTATGTAGCTGGGGTGGATTCGGACGGGAGCAGTGCAAGGGAACCGTTACACAGCGAAAGGGCAGCGGGGGAAGTGATTCTGTGTGACTGTCGTATCAAGGCGAGTCCTTGTGGTTCAGTAGGCACGCTCTGGCTCTCCTCCGTGGTTCCACTCAGTCACGCTCTCTCCCGCTTTCCGTTTGCAAGGCCACAGCGTTCTACTGTTCTGTCGCTTCCTCTCTCACCTCACTCTTTTGTTCACCCGCCCCCCCCTGAGCCTGTTTAGACTTAAGAGGAGGATGGTTGGATAGAACACGTCATCATAACAACCCTCAGGTTCTATCTTCATCTGTCTCTCTTTCTCTGTGTGACTCTGTCTCTCTGTTTCTCTCTTTCTTTCTCTCTCTGTGACTCTCTTTCTCTCTCTCTCTCTCTCTCTCTCTCTCTGTGACTCTCTTCCTCTCTCTTTGTGTGACTCGGTCTCTCAGCGTCCTGTCTTTCCCACGTTCTCTGAGGAACTAGCCTCAGAAGCACTCTGATGACATGACCACTGCCAGACATCCCCCTGACAACGGGAGCAGCTCCTGTGGATTCCCACGCCCGTGTAGGAGGGAGGAATCGTGGGTCTGTGTAGGACTCTGCCTGCGGCATAACGTGGCACGCCTGCTGAGGTCTAGGTGACCCTGGCAGTCAGAGGTGGACCTGGAAACCTTTGGACTCTCTCCTCATAGCCTGACCCCTGTTGCATGACACAGATGAATTCTAATCCATTGATCGTGGCTCAGTGTCGGGGGAAAGGGGACCAAATGAGAAACCGTGCCGCTGTGATCTAACTCTTCTGACAGATGAAACCTTTCCTAACTCGTCTCTCTCTCTTTCTCTGTCTGTCTCTCTGTCTGTCTTTCTGTGTGGTTTTGGCTCTGTTATCTGCATTATGATTGGCAAGTGATGATGTTGATAGAAAGAAAACACATGTATCTGCCCTTGATTTTCAGAGGAATTGACTCACTGTTTTTCATGAAGAAAGAGTACGAGGTAGATTAGGGCCGATATGGGAGTCAGGTGTGGGAGAGTGAGGTGAGTTGTGGGAGAGTGAGGTGAGTTGTGGGAGAGTGAGGTGAGTTGTGGGAGAGTGAGGTGAGTAAGGGTGAGGTCTGCTGAAAGTGTTTCCCCAAAGTCTTCCCTGGGTATTTAACATTGTGTCATTGGAGTACATTAAGGATAGCACACTGTTTAATGATAACTGGAGGATTGACACCATTTAAATTGGGTATACATTATGCATAGCTATCTAAATGAACATGTTCCTGCTGACAGCGGATGATTTACTTTGCTAATTTACAGATTTTTTTTTTATTCTCGACATTTAAAATGCATTTGATGCCTCAGACTGTACACCAGCACTGCCCCCTACCTGCAAGCCCACTCCAGATATTATAGAGCACATTTCACATCAGCTGGTGGAGAAACAAGACATCCCCGCTAACTGAGTTCTCTTCTGCCTTCAAAGCCCCATAGTGGGGACGCGGGACACAAAACCACCTTCATCACGAAAGCACACATACTTTTATCTCTTAGAATCCAGTACGATGTGATAATAGTTAGTGTTTCAACACCCAGCCGTGGGTGTCTGTCTGTGGCACTGCCGAATTATTGCACGAGTATAATAACATCCCTGCTCGTCAGGCCTTCTGAAGATTAGCCTCCACAGACAAAATCCTCTGTCAAATCCTCTCACCTTTTTCTCCCTCTCTCTCCCTTCTCTCTCTCTCCCTTCTCTCTCCCTCCCTCTCATCCTACTCCTCTCAGTAGCATTACTGTTCTTCCCCTTCCATTTTCTCTGTCGCTCTTTAACGGATGAGGTGCTCTTGTCACTGAATGAATGGTGGCGTTGCATTAGATGGTTGTTGTCAGAGGATATCTGAGTGTTTTTGTTGTCGGATGCGTTGCTCCGCTATGACATGTTTAGAGAATATATCAGATTTAATTTCTCAGGCAGACTTCTCGCTCAACGACAGAAATACAGGTTTTGTTTCACCTTGTCAGCTCAGGGATTTGATCAAGCAAACTTCTGATCGCTGGTCAGATTCTATAACCGCTGTTATTGTGCGTTGATCTTTATGTATGTCTCCTCCCCAGATCTGTCCCGAGCCCGAGTGAAGAGGGACTGTGTCGCTGGGCCTGGAACCCCAAGAGGCCTGCTTGCCTGCGTGAAAGCGATGTGTGTTGGAGGTGGAGGCGGCAGCATCAGCAGTGTATGTGTGGGGCTCCCCACCCCCTCCCCCACCCCCCAACCTGGCTCGAGATGCCTGCCTCCTGCCCCCCTGCCTGCTGTCCTGCCCTGAGCTGTCCTGGGGCGCCATGAACACCTACCGAGACCGTGGGGTCACATGCACCTCTGACCTGCTGGAGTGGGGTGGAGGGCCTGGACCCCTCCTCTATCGCCTCACCCCCAACGGCCACCCTGGCCCCCCCTCCGACCCGGCCGGCCTGTCCCGCATCTCCGTTCCCAAGATGGGCGTTCGCGCCCGCATCGCGGAGTGGCCCCCGCGCCGCGCCCGGTCCCGGGAGTCGCTCCTGGAGAACGGGCGAGGAGGCAATCGCCACGGCGACAACTCCTCCCCCGCCACCACCGGTTCCCCCACGTCCGCGGTGGGGCTGGCCCGAGGGGGGGTGGCGCGGTTGCCGAGGCGCCGCGCGAAGGACGCGGAGTTCAGGGGCGACAGGGGGTCCTTCCTGCCGCTACGCCAGCGCTCCAGCAGCGAGGTGACCCTGAGCGAGCAGGACGAGGCCGAGGCCGAGGGTTGCGGCCGCCCAGCCGCTCTGTTCCGGGAGTACGGCAGCACCTCGTCCGTGGACGTGCAGGGCGTCCCCGAGCAGAGCTTCTTCGACATGCTCAACCAGTTCCAGCAGGAGAGGCCGGACCAGCGCAGCGCTGCGCCCGTGCACCTGGGGGAGCTGCTGGGCACCCCCGACGGCCCTCCCCATGCGCCCCTCCCCGCGGGGCCCTTCCTCACGCCCCCTCGGTCGGAGGCCCGGGTGAGGAAGAAGAGCGGCGGCACGGAGTCGTCCCTGGGCACGGCCTCCCTGTTCCGGAAGCTCCGCAGCTCAAGCAGGGGGGAGCTGGACAGGGGGGAGGCTGGGGAGGACGGCGGAGGTCGTAGCTCTACGGACGCCCCTTACAAACCGTGGGTGTGCCCCAAAAGCTTTGTCCACTACGACGCCCAGAGCATCCTGTTCGACCTCCACGAGGCTTCGGCCCAGCGGAGCTCGGCGGCCCAGAGGAGGAACACTGCCACCGGGGCGTCGGCTGCCTCCGTCTCCCTGACCGCGTCGCGCTCCTCCAATCTGAGCGGGCTGGACGTTTCCTTCTCCAGCGTCGAGGACCTGACGCTGGGCGTCAGCGACCGTGCCGCGGCCACGCCCCCCCCAAGCAGGGACCCCGCGGACCCCGGCCAGCTCCTCCTCAGCTGCCCCCACTTCTGCAACGAGACGGGGGGCCACGGGGAGCGCAACGTCAGCTTCCTGAGTTCCTCGGCCGAGCGGGGAGGGGAGGGGGCCGCGGTCCTCCGGCGGAGCAACGCCAGCGTGTCGGTGCTGGAGGTGTCCATAGAGCAGCAGGTGACGCGGCTGGACGCTCTGAGGCTCCACGGCGTAGAGCACACGGACCTGGGGGCGCGCTACTACCGGGACTACTTCCATAGCAAAGGTGAGGCCAGATATCACTCCGCCCGGCTCACTACTGCTGCCGTTTCCCCGCTGTGACGGGCGGGTGCGTGTTCCATCTCCAGCCGTGTGCCCCTTCTGGTTACGTCACCCCTGCTACAGCCTGCTCACGGCTAGCTGGCAGGATATGACATGGCAATGATGGCACCTGCACTTATTCCCACGCAAATGGCTAGAAATTGCTCACGAGGTCAGCCTTCTGGCATGATATTGAAGCCGGTGACGCGCACGCAGTACTTAGGTTTGGTCCGCTTTCCTCTCTTGAACCGTACACCCTCTCGCCGATTAGTACACCAGGCCAAAATGTAGCTGGGTCAAAAACAAGATATCGGTGTTAAGAATGAGACCCGACTGCTGTGTGGATTTAACATGTATTAGTCACCAAGCGGTTTCCCTGTCATCTTAGTTGTATGTTGTTGGTCCACTTCCCTCATCCATCTGTTGGTGTACAGTCACCTCAGAGGGTAACGCGGGTGCTTCTCTTTTGGATGAGTTGGTCCACTTCCCTCATCCATCTGTTGGTGTACAGTCACCTCAGAGGGTAACGCGGGTGCTTCTCTTTTGGATGAGTTGGTCCACTTCCCTCATCCATCTGTTGGTGTACAGTCACCTCAGAGGGTAACGCGGGTGCCTCTCTTTTGGATGAGTTGGTCCACTTCCCTCATCCATCTGTTGGTGTACAGTTTTGAGGGCTCCCAACCACGGAGACGCAGCACTGCGTTTCCCTCTTCTTCTAAAGCACTGCGTTAGCCCCTCTCCTCCTAAAGCACTGCGTTAGCCCCTCTCCTCCTAAAGCA
>JACXGK010008049.1:5989-23589 GCA_016801125.1 Novumbra hubbsi
GGTGCTGTTAGAAACCAACAGGGCCAGTGAAGCTGAACTTAGAAAAAGCAAGCCAGGCTGGGGTGATAAAATGTTAATTAGTACATTCCAGAGTAGGGCCATGAGTCAAGAGATCAAAGGGGGAATAGGGGGACCTGGTTTATTGTCTGTTGCCTTATCACACTGACCCTGATGCGGACAGGGAACACAGGAGGGGAAGTGTGAACTCAATTTAGGTGATATCTCCGGGCAGACTACCTGGCACCAGCACGCCCCTTCAACTGTCCTCTTCGTCTGCCTCCGAGGTCACCAGATGGCCCCACGATCAGAGATGGGGTCTGCATGAAAAGGACACGCCCACCCAGGAAGCCCACTCAACAGATTATATCCAATGATTGAGGGGTGGGAGGGGCTGTATATAAACTGTGTCCAGGTGAAAGTAATGCAGATCTTTTCTACTGTACTGTGGGGAACGATCTCCAGATAGCTATCTGTAATAAAGGTGTTTTGTTTGGAAAGACTTGAACCGCGTGGACATTCTCTGATTCGGACCCGGGGGAAGCAGATTTTAACTCAACACATCCTAATCTCTCAAAGTTGGTGTCCTGAATCCTGCAACCCTGATAGACTGAACAATGAAGGGCTACTTCGAAACTGTGGCGCAGATCATTCCAGGGCCAAACCACGCCCGGACCGGTGAAAAACGGCCTTGGGGTCAGAATAGGACTGTTGGATTTCCAGCTACGCCACAGCCAAGGAAACTTTAGAGGACTGGAGAAAGGCACACAGAACTACAAGACTCCTACATTGATGACTACAACAGCCAGAAGCCATTTGACTGGACATGAGGAAATGAGGAGTGGGGAGTTGTACTTTAACTTTTACAGAAGTTATCTATTTTGTTTGTATCTTAGCAAATTTCTGACAAAGTTTGCGTACATGAGATGTTTCTTTATTGTTATTTTACTTTTTTTAATTTTTGTGTTTTGCTTGTTGCCCATTGAGTATTTTGTTTTACAGCATTTTGAAAAATAATACCCCTACAGCACAGAAAGACTAGTTTTTACTAACCTTGTGATTTGGAACCAATTGACCATTGAATATTTACGTGGATGGAAATAGAACTTTGACACTAAAGAATGTTTTTAATCAGACTCTGATACTTCATATTGTTATTCTAAATCTGAATGGATAATTATTAAAAATGTGTTGTGATTTATTAGTGATCATTTTACACAACTGAAACAGTTTATTTACTCTTCTGACTTTTAAAGAATGATCCCACCATATTTAATGGTTGAATATTACTTTTGTGACCAGACGTTAGGGCTTAGGTCAGGGGTCTCAAACCGGTTCCACGGAGGGCCGAGTGTCTGCAGCTTTTAGTTTTTTCCTGTAAATTGGCTCCAGGTTCAGACCTAAATAACCAGATGAGGGTAGACCTAACCAATCAGTAACATAATTAATCAATCAAGTACAAGGTGAGAGTGAAAACCTGCAGACACTCGGCCCTCCGTGGAACCAGTTTGAGACCCCTGGCTTAGGTGAACATGTAAAATTGATGCAGTGTTTTGTCTTCTCCTTTCTTCTATAAGGATGATGTTGCGAACTTCTAACTCAATGCATGGAGACGATTTGGACCTACGCTTAAGTGAAACCTCCAGCACCTTTCCCCTTCGGCACCTTCTGGGAACCTGATTCATGGCAAATGGACAATGTTTTCGGGAGAAGGTGGAAGGCCCGACCCTCAACAGATCTGAGACACAGATTGGCTCACTGCAAAAAACGATGAGACTGTTTCTGACATCAGGACCGAGGCAGAGAGGCCTTTGGGTCAGTATGTGAATGGACAAGAACAACAAAAGGACAATGTGCCAGGTGAAGGGGGAAGACTGGGGGGGGACTTTCCTGTTAAATTTAGACTTTGCCATGTATTGGGATAGAGGTTGCAACTGACATGTCGAGATGGAGCGGGAAGTCAAAACTAAACTGTATAGCAATTTGTTAGTGCAATATCAGCTGGTATAGGTAATAGGTGTTGTAGAAATAAAAAGTTACATTTGGGTGAAGAAAAGTGGGTTTAAGGAATTTATGTTCAGAAAAGTGAAAGAACTGCTGACACACCGTGATTTATTATGGTCAGTGCTCTAGATAAAACTTAGTTATGGAGGAAGGTTTAAGCTGTTGGTCAGGACAGAATGTTTTCAGGTCGGTACGGTTGCAGTGGGACGTTTTTCACGGTGTTAAACTATTGTTCATTTGGAAAAGACTGTACTCCATTGATGAAGGTTACATGCACCTAAGTGGCTGGTAGCCAACTTAGTATGAATGTATTACACTGGAGAGAAAAGTGGGTTTTCTATTACTTTTATACTAATTTTACCTCCTGTATCATGTATGTATCACACTGCATTATTTTAATTTTTAATTTTCACAATTTGTGTGTTTTGTACTCTAGTTGTTCTTCGATCTTCTGAAACAACATTGTTGCTTGGTTTGGTACTTTGAACTTCTGCACATGCTTACATTCGTAGTTGATTTATGTTTTTGTTTGGTTAAGGAGTCTTTTACTCCCTCTTTGTCAAAAGGGGAGGGAGAGGTTTGTCTCCTTTTGTCTCCCTCTGTGGCGGTGGTCGACTGAGGAGTTGGTTTGTATGTGTTAGGAGTTGATTTCAGCTCTTTATATTAGGTCCCGTTCTCCTTCTCGTCTACCGTTTACGGGTTTTTATATCTATGTTTTTTTTGGGGGGCTCTGTGAGCTTTAGACCGTCTTCGGACCCTGCCAGAAATCATGCACGTGCACTCGGGGGTGAAAAACCCCCTAGAAGGGTGATTGGACGCGATGTTCGGTTAATGGAAGGGTTTCTTCGGGGCCATTCTGGTCATGTGCGGCTGCTGCTGTATACCTTGGATTCGCGCTCTTATGATTAGTTATCACTGCGGCTGTAGAGAAGAAAGATCTTGCGGAACCTCAGATGATGCCCCTGTTGCCGTCGGCTCCCCCAGTGCCAGAGGATAAACTGGATTGATCTCGAAGACAAGATCAAAAGGGGTAACTTGAGGAATGTTTACCTTTGATTACTTATTAAATGATTTAGCTCTGCAGTATAAGCTAGAATGAGTAACACATAGGGCTCTTAATGTTTTTGTTTAAGGCAGGGGAAACTGTTCTTAACCACAGCTTGTGTTGACCCCAAGTTAGCTTAATAGGGGTGGCTTCGCACACACACACTGATACGGACCACATACCATAGAGAAGAAGTCATAACACCCCCAGACAGATGGTACCTGGTAGAGATCTTGTTTCTGCATCCCACACCCCACCACAGAGCTGTGACTGACACTAGATGGTACAATGCCTAGAAACGAGACCAGTGTACAGTCTACACTGTGTACAGGGGGCGTATTTCAAATTTTATACATTGCTAGTGCTAACAAGTTGAAGAAATTGTATTGTTACATTCCTTCCTTTCCCAAGGAAAGGTCCACTAACCGCTGACCAGCCAGCCTACTTTCATAGTTCCCCAAATAGGGTTGTGCATTTCAAGTTGTATTTTGTTGAAACATCCGCAGCTACCCAGAATTGAATGCCAAATGTGTTCGGTTTATTGGCCATGCATTTTGTAAAGCAACACCACGCCTTGGTAGAGAAAAGTTATTCATCTACAGTTATGTTCTCACCGGGCGTGAGATCAGCAATACTGACATTCACAAACTTATCAAATACCTCCAATATCATTGAAAATGTATCAGTCACAGGGTGGGCAGTCCTTGTGGTCTTGTCAAAGCGCAGATAGGGCATGATTTCTGAATGTGTCGAGACATTGTCTCTTTGAAAAAAGGATGTTTGATCATATCGGCCGACCAATAATAATAATATTTTCCTTGGCATAACATGTGGGCCCATGGGTTTCTCGCATTATATTGCCCTGTCGCGTTCTACCCCGAGGACCGCCAACAGTTGGTTCAGCCCATTCTGTGCCGTCTCTCGCCACCTCTTGAGATGTGTCCCTGGCACACTCAATTTCAGAGTCCGATTCTGACCCAGAATATCCTCACTCATCATCGCCTCAGACACCTTCCTCCATCATCTTGCTCACCTTCCGATTCCATTTCATTAATATTTAAGCAAGTTATCATGACAGCCCCACCCACACCTTAGGTTCAATAGCCCATTATCATACAACCACAGTCCAATCTATTGTTCAGGGAGCAAACATTCAAGGGCAGCATAAATGAGCAAGCAGAGATTGTTGCTTCTAGCCTGGATGTTCTCACAAGGCTACGTTTCTTTTCAGGTTCACAATATGGACCCTGCCCTATAAACCATTAACGAAAAATAACTTTTGCCAGTATAACTGGATCTATCAGACCATTGAATTTTTTAAGAGAATTTCAATAGCTCCTTCAAATGACCAACAGGCAAACTATAAGAGTATCCACTAAACAGGCGTACGTAAATTATATGTATCTATTATCTGTATGTATCAATATATTTATACACCAAAACAAATAACTAAATAACAGAAGACTTATGGGAGCCCATGCGACATCTGCTGCTAGAAAAGAGAATTGCAGCCTTGAATGCAGGAAACAAAATGTCAAAGCACACACTGGGCAAAAATGTAACATTGATTTAGGGCTTTCACTCCTGTTCAGCTTTACCCTGTGTCATTTTGAACATTTAAAAATACTGTGTGATAAAACGCATCTAGGAAAAGTAAAAAAGCAAGGTCCTGAAATCTGATCGACAATGTTTCCTCTTTACTGGGTAAAATGTGCCCGCTCTGGTGCTTTTAGTGTTAAATGCCCAGTGCCCTGCAAATCAAACAAAATAACAGAAGTATTGTTAAATGCCCTCAATGTTCATGCACCCAAAAGATGCACAAATTAACCAAATTCCAGACAAGCTCATTCTTGTACACAAAAACCCACCCAACTAAATAGGGCAAACTAAGCTTTGAAACAATGTTTCAGGTCAATGTACACTAACAGAATTACTTTTAGGTGCAAATGTAAAGTAGAATGTTTTAAAAGTACATGTTTCTCTTCAAACTGAAGGCTTAAAGTTTCTAAAACTTCACTGGTAGGATCCAAGTGAGGATCTTGTGACTGCCATCTTAGAGAATACTATCCTACAAACACATTGTACAATCAGGGAGAGAACAGCAAATGAGAACATCACTTTTTACCATCAAAGACTCAGTCTCTTCCACCTTTCATCCAGAGCGACACTTAAAGCCAACTGATGACGTG
Organism: Novumbra hubbsi; assembly: GCA_016801125.1. Lineage (NCBI taxonomy): Eukaryota > Metazoa > Chordata > Actinopteri > Esociformes > Umbridae > Novumbra > Novumbra hubbsi. Next base: position 11,225 of record JACXGK010008049.1, read on the forward strand.
TCCTTAGGAAGTGAGTTCAAGGGAGATTTTGATCTACCCTCCTACCGATCCAGTCCCCTCAGACCTTACTGGAGAAACAGAAAACCTCAAAGCATCCACAGTTCAATGGTTGTGTCAGCAGTTTATTTGAACTATGAGGTTGTATCAGTATGAGGGCTACAGAGGTTGTATCAGTAGTTAAGTTCTGTGGCCCTCTATAGATCAATAGTCTAAAAAAAATAAAACACTCTGGTTTATCAGTGGATTCAATGTTTTATTTCAGAGTAGAAACTACAATGATGACTTGACATTTGCAGATGTTGATGTCCCATCAGCAGAGGAGTTCAGTTCCTGAAAGAAAAGATTTGTTTTAATATTCTGCACGTATGGCACAGCTTTCTGACTTCTCAACAAAAGCATAACCCTTAAAGGAATGTTAAACAAACCCAAAAAGCAATATTACCTTGTCAGGATCCGGGTCATACAGATCATTGGTGAAGCACTCTGCGTAGATTGTCCGTTCATCCATCTTGGTCATAAGACACTCTTTGTCTGTAGCCTGACATCGAGATGCAGCTCTGAATCTGATTAGTAGGGTCAGAGTAATTATACCAGTAGCTATACAGTAGGGTCAGAAGTAAAGCTGTAGGATGACTTGCTGCACTCATTCCAAACATTAAGGCTAAGAGTAATTATCCACCTGGGGTTTAATTGTTGTACAAATGGTCAGTCTGGTAAATGGTGTCGGGGGAGGGGGGGGGGTCAGTGATACAAGACGGGATGGAGGGAGGTTTTAATGCAATTGTATTGCCACACTCCCATTGCAGGATGTGTGTGTACATGGCAGCAGTCTAAACTTTACTGACATCAACCCATCAACCTTCTGTCATGTTAATGTACCTTTTCCTGATGAAGAATGCTGCAATTGCCACACCACCAATGAGACTGAGGATGCCCAGAGTGAGAGGGGCATTACTGTCAACTGGCGTCTCACAGAACTCCCCTTGGTATGCCAAGGTGCATTGGCAAGTGGTCACTCTGCCCTCGGTCAAACATTTTCCATGTCCGTTGCACTGTTGGACATCACATGACTTCGGGTCCAACAACTGCACCTCTGACCACCCATTACCCTGGGAGGGAGAATTTCCTGACCAGTCTGGGTCACGGGGAGTTGAGGGCGATGGTCTACCAAGATGGCCATTTTGGAGGTTCTCTCCACCTGGATGGACAACAGGCTGTTAAATGTTCAATTTCACAATAAAATCGATCTGCTCCCAAAACCCAAATATCACTAAATAAAACAAGTGACATTTAAAAAAAAAAACTACGTAAGAACAAACATGTTCCACCAACTGGAAACAAACAAAAAAGGAACAAGTGGCAGAGAAAACCACGCATAATATAACCTATTGAATACGTTATACTTCATGGCCTAACCTTTATTTTTAATCATCTCCCTGCTACACAATAGGCTGTACAGTCCTACTTTGAATCCGTTTTTCTACGTTTCTCATTCAAAACTAGTTTGAGATGTAAGGTCACATGATTTACATATCCTGTTCGCAGTTATAGATTTACATTCACGGTATTACCTGACATTTCTGCTGTTCACAGCTTTCCCAATCACACAGTGAGCTCTAGACCTGTTGGCTCATTTATAGTCATCGATGTCTCAGAAATGCTATTGTGATAGAAATCATGACAGCCCCACCCACACCTTAGTTTCAATAGCCCATTTTCCTACAACCACAGTCCAATTAACTGTTCAGAACGCAAACAGAGAGCAGCTGCTCCCCCCCAGCTTCAGAACATTGCTGAAATCAGAGACTTCATCAAAAACTGATATGGAAAAAGTAATACATGCAGGGCTTTATCATAGTTTCGCTATTGTGGAATAATCAGCCATTTAGGGCTAGAAATGCAAACTTTCAAGTGTCTACTAAAGACTCCTTTCATCAGCATGGTCCTACAACAGGGTCCACCAAAGCAGTCAATTTGACAAGTAAAATGCAGAAATGAAGTATGTGAACTGTGTTTGAACATTTGGAGCCATGGCCCGCTCTAGAGGCAGGGGTAGGTTCTATTCACTGGTATTGTGAAAGGACATTAGATCAGAAATGACATAATGAAAATACATAAACACATTAAACGTCCCACATTAACTTAATACAGTTTATATTTCTAGGTAACCTAGACATGCTTTTTATGAAACAAACTTAAGCCTCAAGTTCATTTAATTATAAATTCAGTCTATCATTTATTTCGATTTTAATTTAATCAACCATTTATGGGTACAGCACATGGAAGCAGTTATTGTTTTCTATAGAAACGGCCAGTTAAATTCTTTAATTTTAATTACATGCAAGGTTAGACTCACAGTTTCTCTCATCTGATTCATCAAAGCAGTCCAATAGCTGGTTACAGAACTTCTTCAGCGGGAGGCACCTACTGCCATCATTACAGGCCCTGCTGCCCTCAGGGCACTGAAGGGAGAGGCTACATGCTGTGGTATTTAAAGTCTGGAAACCATGCCCACATTTACAGCTCCACCCCCCTGGGTAGACAAGGCACAGCTGACTGCAGCCACCGTTCCTCTCAGAGCAGCCATTGGTTCCTGGGACAGAGACAAAGCTGAGTACTGACATTGCAGAGTTATTTGTACAAGGAAAAAGAATCAGCAGAATAGCTCATGTTTCATGTCAGAGAAGCAGAGATAGTCTCAACTAGCCAGTGGTGGGGAGACTAACCTTTCTGACTGGTCTCGCTGTAAGCCCGGATTGCCACTATGTTGGTTTTCCCTTCAAACCACAGCTGCTTGGGCTGACCGCCATCACTGAACCAGAGTCTAGTCACATCTACAGGACAAAAGCAATTCACAGAAAGCCATTGACATCTTGACTCAAACCCTTTGCTAACTAACAGTAATGAGGGGATACACTGCTGTCATACTTTGATAATTCTGTGGGAATCAATACCATTATCCAGGGTTAAGGTGTCATGTCCTTACCATTGTCCAGGGTGCTCCACAGAAGTATATTCTCAGCTTGTGTGAAGGAAACGATGAGGCCGGGACCAGCATTAAACTGTTGGTATCCAGAACCATCTAGAAAAATGGAGCCGATCACTCCTGCACCTGCAACAAAACACGTTTACAGAGGATTGTAGTCCTTGGGAAGTCTAATGAGGTACTCCACATAATACTGGGCATAGTCAAGAATTTACATCAAAGCCTTCTGTTATGTACTGGGTAAACTCATGACCCATGACTACATTCTACATATGCCTGGGTCATCTTAGTACGGGTTATAATCTCACCTATGTCAGCCCAGTACAGCTGAGTGCCCTTGTTGGAGAATATGAGTGAGGTTGGAATCACAGCTTTCCTCCAGAGCTGCTTCTGACTGCGTCCATCCATAAAGGCACAGTTCACCTGTGGAAGGTTCCTGCCATTCACCGGAGTTAAAGCCGTGAAGCAAAGGTGTCCAGAGGGGGGGTGCACGGCAATTGAGGTGGTGCCCTGGAGGGCCATTTGGAACAGCACAACAGTGTGCTGCTGCCGGCTGGTGACATGGAGGTCTGGCTGTTTGCTGCTGCTCCAGTACAAGTTCAGAGTGAGCCAGTCCACAGCCAGCGCTGTCACCATGTCCTCCTGAAGATGAATGACTCTGCTGTTCAGGGTCAAAACAGAGCCACTCTGCTTCAGCAGGTCCACAGAGCCCTGGGCAGCATCAGCTATGTAAAACATCCCGTCCTGAAGAGCCACATCCAGCCCGGAGGCCTGTTTTATCCCAGGGAGCAAGACCTCACGATGCTCCGGCAAGTGCTTTAACCCTACCCCAGCCCGCATGGTCTTCAGGAATATCTGCAAAGATGGAGGGGAGGTTGATCTACATTCATGGATCTAACCAACAATAAATTGGTGGAGGTCTGACAAACGTTACTGACCTGTGTGACAGCAGTATGAGAGAGGAGTAGGAGAAAGGTGCTGTCTACAGGGGGGGAGCACGTACGTCCGTCCCCAGCAAGGAGAAAACCTGCTGGGCATCGACACACTGCATTGAGCCCCAAGGCACCAGCCCTCTGACTTGTAGACACTTCCGGAGCCAGGAGACAAAGATTAGAACACTGTAGCTTCTCACAGGGGGTGGACACACTAGCCTGTCGGAGGGGGTGCATCATCTACCGACGAGAGAGGGAGAGAGAGAAAGAGACCATGAGGAGACTGGGAAGGACAATGACAAATAAAACATGACCGTTACCTTGAACAAGGTTCAAAACCTTTAGAAATTGGACCAAGACACAAGCCACAGATCTGAGGTGAAAACCTTACCCTCAAGCCAAACGGCTGGCCAGGTCTTTTCAGTAAAACCTTACGGTTCTTGCCAGTGTTCTTGGATGCCACTTGAATGGTTCTTCTCTTGGTGTCAGACCAGAATAACTTGTCATTGAAGACTGTCAAAGAGAAGGGACTGGGCATCTCTGATAGCTGCAGAAACTTTTGTAAAAAGAAATGAGCAAAAGGATGTCCCAAACCAGATAGAGTCCAAGTCAAAAGAGCCTAACAAGCCCCAGTGTATGTTTAGACTAGATACCTTAACTAGTGCAGAAAAGTAAACCATGTCTGAACTAGTTCAGTTATCCATGTTAGCTGCAGGGAATTGTTTGTGTTACCCTGACATTGTGTCCATCCAGCGTTGCAGAGCCGATACACTGGATTTTCTCATCAGCCCAGTAGATGCGGTCAGTTAGAGGATCGTCGGAGAGACTGACAGGCCGGCCGAGACCACGACTCACCACCACCTTCCTCTCAGAGCCATCCATCCCTGAGCGCTCTATCTCAGGATCACTACCAACCTCTGACCAGTACATCATCCTGGAAGAGAGATGAAGATTGCCGGCACTCCACACATACATGAAACACCTCCACTCATTTGTTCTGCTCATCACACTGCTCACTCTACCAGGAAATTACCAACACGACAACTCATGAAAAAAAAATTATATTTATGAATCAAGTTAGCGTGTGCCGACAAACCATAAGGAGTTGCTACAGTGGAATGAAGCGAGCCCAACTTAACTTGGTACCCATTCACCCCAGACAGTGATGAGCCACCGGCTGAGGCCCCAGATAGTATGAACCGTCAGCATGCTAGACAAGATGTGCAAGAAAGAGGACTTCCACTAAAAAGCAAGATTAGAAATGACCCAGAGGCCAATGGCTTGGTAAACTACATTACTTTTTTTATGGCTAATTTCTGTGTTTAAAAAAATAAATAAAAAAAACGACCTGCAGACAAAACTCAAATATGACTAAATAAAACAAGTGATATTTAAAAGAACATCAAACATGTTTCACCAATTGAAAAACAAACTTAAACAGGGAATGAATGGCAGAGAAAATAACACTCTAGAATGAGTTACACTTCATCTCCCTACTACACAATGGACAAGGCTGGACAGGGAGGAGCTATTAAAATTACATTTAAAACATTCATCTAAAATCACAGGATATGAAAATAAGCAATCTAACCGCTGACCAGTTGGTCATCTTCCCATAAATAGCGTTGTGCGTTCAACATGTATTTTGTTTGCAGCTACCCAGAATTTAATGCCAAATGTGTCCGGTTTATTGGCCATGTATTGTGTAAAAGCAACACCACAAAGGAACAGTTGTTCATCTAATACAGTTATGTTCTCACTGCACTGTTTTTCACAAACTTATCGAATACCACAAAAACATATTATTGCAACATTTCAATCATAATTTACCACACATGGCAAAAACATCGGAACACACCCTTTGTGTGGCAGCAGCAAAAGTGATCGCGGCTGTTCCAGGTCTTCATCCAGAACGACTGTGTAGTTCTGAGGTTTCACAGTAGTGTTACCCAGCCCCACAGCTAGAATCTGACCAGCCAGCCCATCCAGCCAGTAAAGGTTCCTGCCAATCCAGTCAACCGCAATAGCATCAGACTTCACACCTATAGACATAGAAAGAGATACCATTAGAACTTCTGACAGTATGGCTGAGCTTGGACCCCAGAACCTGTGCCCTAAAGATAATGATACTAACCTTTGACCCATGAGCCCTGGCCCGCAACCTGAGTATCCCCACCATGAATATGGGCAGTAAATAATTGTAATTAACCTTTGAGCAGGGTGCCTGTGCCCTTGGTGTTGATGGAGGTCCACTTAATGCTGTCCTCCCCCAGACTGGCCCAGTAGACCCTCTGCTCTCTCCAGTCATAGTCCACACAGAACACTGGTCTCGCATTGATGGAAAGCACAGAGAGACTCGCAGTACGCAGCCCCATTACCAGCAGCTCATTCTGCAAAGACGCCAGCAGCAAGGGCTCATCTGCAGACAGTTAATATGTTAAGTGACAAACTCTTGGAGAACAGAAGTAAGATAAATAATAGTGTCTGTTTAATAAGTTAAGGGTTGGGAAATGACATGAAATAAAGCACAGATGACAAACTAAATCAATAAGTTAACCAAAATCTGTCTAAACGTTGTCTATGAAAAAAACTTAACTCTACATAACACTTCTTTGCATCAGTTTTATTACAAGTAGCCTTTATCTGCCAATTTACAGATGTTCACAGCATTCCCGTTGCGTGGACAGAACTCATACACCAACATGTCAATGGCTACAACTTGTCCAACATAGCACAACATTAGCTGGCCTATGATTGGACTACGGTCATATCAATGCAAAGAGATGTCATTTACACACTAAACCCCTAAAACCATTTGGACAGTGAAAAAAGATTTCTCAACACCTTGGAAAATGACACTAATATAATGCAATTAGAGCAGACATGAATTTAAGGGTATTATCATCCATGTCAGATTGTTCATTTAAAATGCACAGCAAGTTTTGATTCTAGGCGCTGCCGCTGTGTTTGATAGTTATAGCATGTTTAGATTCAGCGTTCACAACATAAGTCATGCTGGCCATTATGAGGCAGATAATGTATTCCAATTTCAGAGACAAAATCAGCTCATTATGAAAGCATTTGGGGCTCTGCAGTAAAGAACATGCCATTTTGGACCAATTAGTTAAGACAAGCCCAAAGTACCTTGGGTCTTGCAGCTGCGACCATCTGTATCCAGCAAGTATCCATGATGACAGCTACAATAGAAGGAGCCCCATGTGTTGAGGCAGGAGTGACTGCAGAAAGGTGGTTGTACACTGCACTCATCAACATCTTTGCAGGACAGACCATCAGCCTGGATGCGAAAGCCGGTCGCACAGCTGCACCTCTGTACAAGACAGGACAAGTTCCTCAATCCCGTCCCGTAGTTCCCTAGTTTGTCACTAGTGCTGATCTAAGAGGAAAGACCCGGTTCATCCCACTAGGTTTAGTTATGCTAAGGTCTAATGCCTCCCCGTCAACTTGAAGACAACACTGACAATGCCTGGTTAGGGTGTGTGGATGACGTGTACTGGTGGTACATACGGGGTGCAGACAAGTTTAAGATGTACCAACAAGTACATATGGGGTGCTGACAGTGTTGGTTTAAGGTGTACTAACTGGCCCATATGGGGTGTTGACAGTGCTGGTTTAAGGTGTACTAACAGGCCCATATGGGGTGCTGACACAGTGATGGTGACAGCTGGGGGAGCCAGGGCTGGAGCAGTTTTTGGTAGAACAGCCAGGCCCTTCATCAGAACTATCAGGACAGTTGGTGATGTGGTTACACGCCAGAGACAGGTCCAGACACTCCCCACTGCCACACTGGTACAGATGGCTGGCACACCTTACCAGACCACCTAGGAAGACAAAACAAGTCACCAGATCACTTAGTAGACTCCATGTCACCTGACCAATTAAACCAGTGGGGTCTCATTCCACTAAGGGCCTAGTTTCTCCTGTTGATAAAACCTGTGACCTAGACAAAAGACCAAGTGACATGGCCATCGACATCGGTGAACTTACATCCCTCCTCATCACTGTGGTCAACACAGTCAACCTGTCCATCGCATCTCCAGATCGAAGGGACACACTGGCTCTTAGAGGCACAGCTCCACTGGAAGTCCCCACACTTCACTGGAGACGACTTACACTTCTGTAAACCAGGATAACCACTTTATGGTTAAATATAGCGCAATAAAGCAAGATAAAAATACATAAAATCAGGAAGAACTAGTGGCCCATAGAATTGCAAAACAGAATGGAGTGGAATGGACAGAAAGAGGACTTCCACTAAAGAGCAAGATTAGAAATTACCCAGAGGCCAATGGCTTGGTAAACTACATTACTTTTATGGCTATTTTCTGTGTTTCTAAAAAAATAATTAAAATAAAACCTGCAGACAAAACTCAAATATGACTAAATAAAACAAGTGATATTTAAAAGAACATCAAACATGTTTCACCAATTGAAAAACAAACTTAAACAGGGAATGAATATGGCAGAGAAAATAACATCTCCCTACTACACAATGGACAAGGCTAGACAGGGAGGAGATCTTAAAATTACATTTGAAACATTCATCTAAAATCACCGGATATGAAAATAAGCAATCTACCGTATTTTCCGCACTATAAGGCGCACTTAAGCCTTTACTTTAAAAAAAAAAAAAACAACAGTGCGCTTTATAACCCAGAGCGCTTTATATATGAATCCATACATGGATATATCAGTCTCAACTGTGATCCGAGTTTTCACGAAGGCAGGAATAATCTCTGAACTGCCAGGCAACAGCAGCGACACTGACTCGGATAATGACGAGAGGAAGCGGGGCAGGTTGGATGCCGTAGTCGCTCAACTGTTCAATTCAATTATATGTAACTGAACAATGTTGAGTATGCACTAACGTTTGATTTAGTGGTATCAGACTGTTTCTTTTACTACGGTACGTGTTTACTGAATTAGGGAAAAGTTCCCTTGAGTTATGCATTAACGTTTGATTTAGTGGTATCAGACTGTTTCTTTTACTACGCGTTTACTGAATTAGGGAAAGTTCCTCTCCATGTTTGGGAGAAGAGTGAGCCAGGCTGGGATATAATGTTAATATGCACATTAACGTTTGAACAACGTTACCTGGGGAGTGAACGGAGTTGTCAGAACGCTTAATAAAGTTTGACTTTATCTGACTGTTTTGTTGACATTCCCGTTAGCACATCTAGTGGATGCATAACGCAAACCCAGTCAAATGTTTGACTGCAATATCTTATGCGCTTTATAATCCGGTGCGCCCTATATATGTAAAATGTTCTAAAATTGGTCATTCATTGAAGGTGCGCCTTATAAGCCGGTGCGCCTTATAGTGCGGAAAATACGGTAACCGCTGACCAGTTGGTCATCTTCCCATAAATAGCGTTGTGCGTTCAACATGTATTTTGTTTGCAGCTACCTAGAATTTAACGCCAAATGTGTCCGGTTTATTGGCCATGTATTGTGTAAAGCGATACCACAAAGGAACAGTTGTTAAATTAATACAGTTATGTTCTCACTGCACTTTTTTTCACAAACTTATCTAATACCTCGAATATCATTGCAAACCTATCAGTCACAAGACTGGCAGTGCTTGTTGCCTTGTCATCAAAGCATGGATTGGATTTTCATTTTCGGCTGACCAATAATCATTGAGTTTCATGCTTTTTCCGCCAGTAACCCCTCCTAAATAAACAAGACCCATGAATCTTTTTAGTTCGGCATCCTTCAATATCAACTTTTCTGCATTATTACGCTCAGCTCCCTCTTTCATGCATTTTCAAATGTTTGTCCAGATGTCAATGTCAATAAAACACTTTAGACTAATCATATTAAATATTAAAAGTCCACTGAGTAGAGTTACGCCATCAGGAGTATTCCAATTGTAATTGTTCGTTTTAGTATTAGGGTTACAAAACACCATCTGAAATGGTCAAATTAACTTCGCCGATGGAGCAATGGTTAGAGTGCACCGATTGTAAACCCAAAGTTTATGGTTCAACTCCTCCTGTATGCGGCAACTTAATTTGCTTTTACACATCTGTCAATTATCCAATAGTCCCAAATTTTTTGGAGTAACCCAAAATGCTGCTTGCAGCTATATGTATTATTGAATTGTACACTATTTCATTTGAGAGTCAAATAAAATACAGTTGTTTTCTACATACAACTACTAGACAATATGTATGGCACTGAATCATAAGACATGTTCCGGACCTTTGCTTGAAGTAATTTGGTCTAGTTGGACCTTTCTACATTTTAATTAAATACCCCATATCAATATATTGATACACTATAAATAAAAACATTTCTAAATAACAGAAGACTCTGATATGGGAGCCCTGGTGACATCTACAGATGGAAAACAATTGCAGACTTGGAATGCAGGAAACAAAATGGCTGAACAAGCATCGGGCAGAAATGATTGAAAAAGCCTTAAATCAGCTTTTCTCTGCGTGATTTAGAAAATGTTTAAATACTGGGTGATAAAACACCTAGGAAAAGTAAAAGCAGGGTCCTGGAATTTGATCTAGAGTGAAGATAAGGTTTTTTCCCTCTTCACTGGGTAAAATTAGCCCGCTCTGGCGCTTCTAGTCTTAAAATGTTTAAATTGTGTCCTAGAAACAACATGTGAAACATAGTTGAAATGTATTATTAGCCCTGAATGTAGTAGGTCGGCAGTGACAGTTTTAATTTCATTTACTGCCTGTGATTAATAAATAGTTTTTGGGTGCACAATTATTGTGGAATTCGTTATTAAAGATATTAGGTGTTGGGCTGAAATCATGTCTTTGGGGAGTTGGAGGGTTAATAGGTTACTTGGGACATTCCATAAGAGGGAGGGGGGTCAGGGAGTTAGGAGGATAAGACAATGGACACTGTGCATGGAAACCTATTGAGTAACTTCTAGCTTGACCCCCACCCACGGATACTGATAAGGGAACCCAAGAGAGGAGAAGCAGACACGAGCCAGCAGATGTTTCCTGTTCGATTTACTATTGTCAAACTGGCCCCTCAACTGCCTCCCCTAATCTGCCTCCGAGACGGTCACCAGATGACCCTACGCCCAGAGACGGCGTCTGCGACATGAGACACACACACATTCAGGAAGCGCGCGCAGCAAATTGTATGCATTGACTGTGTGGGAAGGGGGGCTATTTAAAGGGGTCCGATGTGAACGGACTTTAGATCGTCCTGTCTTGTCCTGCGTGACAGATCTCCGGGTGCACTCGTAATAAAGGTGTATGATTTGGGAACGCTACACGCGTGGACATTCTCTGATTTGCAACCCGGGGGAAACATTAGGTTTCTACATTATGCAAAGACAAATATTTGACACAAGGATTAAAGGGGCTCCTCACATTCTCATCGGAGCCGTCTGGGCAGTCATCCTCTCCATCACACAACCAGCCCTCCACTAGACACTGGTGGCTGTGGGGGCAACGGAGTGCCACTGGACAGTGGGGGGGCATGGAACAGCCCTTCTCATCAGATCCGTCTCTACAGTCAACATAGCTGTCACAACGAAGAGCCTCAGAAACACACTGCCCACTACTGCATCGATACTGGTGATGATCACACGGCTCTACAGCTGAGAGAGGGCAGGATGTTATAACAAATTAAAAAAGGATTTGGCCAAAAATGCTAAAATACTTCAAAGGAAAGTGATTGAAAGCACAAACCACAAATCTCTTCATCTGAGCCGTCCACACAATCTCTCTCTCCATCACAGAGAAAGCTTTCTGGGATACAGCGGCTTTTGTCACAGCGATGGCTGCAGCTCTTGGAAGGCACGAAGCAGTCCATTTCATCAGAGCGGTCCTGACACTGGGCCTTCCCATCACACACCTGATGCTGGTCAATGCACTTCATCCCATGAGCACACGGGAACTGACCTGAGGATTGAAAGGTGAAGACTGGAATGGAGCTGGGGGCATTCCTACAACAATGGCCTGTTTAAGACAAATTATAGGCCACTAAAACTATTCACATTGAAAGGTGAGATTCTGACCTGCTTTGCAAAGAATCTCACAGTCCTGTTCATCTGAACCGTCCTTACAATCCACCTCTCCATCACACACATGGCTTTGCAGGACGCACTCTCTCCCATCCTGACACAGTCGAGAACCCATACGACACTTCAGGGCCGCTGCCTGGGATTGTGGAGCAGCTATCGGCGGACAGTCAGCCTCGTCTGATCCGTCGTGGCAGTGAGCGCGTCCGTCACAAACCAGAGCCCTCTCAATACACCTCCTTCTGTCCTTACAACGGAACTCACCTGAGGACACACAAAGGATTGTTGGTGGCATGTCTGGGTGACAAATATTTGAAAGAGTTCATGCATTTACCTCTTTTGGGACATTTAGTGATGCAGGACTCCTCATCAAAACCATCAGGACAGTCTCTCTGTCCATCACACAGCTGAGTTTGGGAGATGCACA
>JACXGK010008050.1:0-23586 GCA_016801125.1 Novumbra hubbsi
CAAATAAGGGAGAGGGCGTTTGATCTCACTACAACTAAACAAGTGTCCCTGCTCCAAGTAAGGGAGAGGACGTTTGATCTCACTACAACTAAACAGGTGTCCATGTTCCGAATGAGGGAGTGAGGGTGTTTGGTCTCACTGAAACTAAACAGGGGTCCATGCCTTAAATGAGGGAGTGAGGGTGTTTGATATCACTACAGCTAAACAGGGGTCCATGCTTTAAATGAGGGAGTGAGGGTGTTTGATATCACTACAGCTAAACAGGGGTCCATGCTTTAAATGAGGGAGTGAGGGTGGTTGATATCACTACAGCTAAACAGGGGTCCATGCTTTAAATGAGGGAGTGAGGGTGGTTGATATCACTACAGCTAAACAGGGGTCCATGCTTTAAATGAGGGAGTGAGGGTGGTTGATATCACTACAGCTAAACAGGGGTCCATGCTTTAAATGAGGGAGTGAGGGTGTGGAACGGAGAGCCAGTGAAGTTCCCAGAGGATAGCGGTGGCGTGCTGCCAGGACTTGGGTGAGGAGTCCGGCTGCTGAGTTTTGGACCGTGTGTAGCTTATGGAGAGATGAAGAGTTGATGCCACAAAGAAGAGAGTTGCAGTAGTCAAGGCTGGAGGAGATGAATGCATGTATTAAGGTTTCAGCTGTGGCAATATTGTGGAAATGAAATAAAGCAGATTTGTGCGTGAGGAATTAGAGAGACAATGGTGTCATCAATGTTGAGAGTGAATGTGCCAGTTTGTATTAGGGTGGATTTAGTACCAATGAGTAATAGTTTCGTTTTATCACTATTGAACTTCAGGAAGTTTTGCTGCATCCATGTTTTTACAGTTGATAGACAGGATTCAATGTGGACTAAAGGTGGGTTGGTGAGAGATCTGGTACTGAGGTAAATTTGAGTGTTGTCGGCGTAGCAGTGGAAGTCGAGTTTGAAGTGACAGAGGATCTGAACAAGGGGGAGGATGTAGATGAAGAGCAAGGGGCCAAGAACAGAGCCCTGGGGGACACCCTGTGTGACAGCAGCAGATACAGAATTGTGGCCATTGAGGGAGATGAAGTGAATACATTTGGTGAGGTTCCCTCAACACCCAGAGCCTCGAGCCTGGTTAGAAGAATCTGATGGTTAATAGTGTCAAACGCTGCATTCAGGTCAAGGAGTATAAGGATGTTGAGGGCACCATCATCTGCAGAGATGTGGAGGGAGGTTTTGGTGCTCTGGAGTGGTCGGACAACAGTGAAGTGGTTCAGATTACCTGTTGTTGGGTGGGAGGCAGTTGGGAGGCAACAGTCCTTTCCAGGGTTTTTGCAAGGAATTAGTGGGGTCGAGACCAGGTTTCTTTAAGATGGGTGTGACTGCCGTAGTTTTGTAGTTTGAGGGGACTGTGCCATGGGAGAGAGAGAGATTGACTATTTGAGTGATGTATGGACAGAGTGCAGGAAGGCAAGACTGGATGAGAGACGCAGGAAGGAGATCCAGGGTGCAGGTAGTTGTTATTGTTGAGATATATGCTGAGTCAACCGGGGAAAAAGAATGCAGGTAGTTGTTATTGTTGAGATATATGCTGAGTCAACCGGGGAAAAAGAATGCAGGTAGTTGTTATTGTTGAGATATATGCTGAGTCAACCGGGGAAAAAGAATGCAGGTAGTTGTTATTGTTGAGATATATGCTGAGTCAACCGGGGAAAAAGAATGCAAGTAGTTGTTATTGTTGAGATATATGCTGAGTCAACCGGGGAAAAAGAATGTAGGTAGGTTTGTAGAAGAAGGGGTGGAGAGGAGAGGTAGTTAAGTGTGGAAGAAAGTGCTTAGCCAAAGAGACATTCATGTCTGTGATCTTGTCCTTGAAAAACTGAAGAAAAGAGTTAGCAAGTAGAGTAGAGGATGTGGAGGTCTCACTATGTGGTTGGAGAAAATTGTTGCAAATTGTATCGGAGAGTTTCAGGGGGTCAACGGCTTTTAAACTGCGGAAAGAGATGAGTCCTTTCTTAGTATTGTGGGGTATATTTGAGCTAAAGGAGAAATTTTGAATCTTGTGGAAGAACAGTGAAATAGTGAAGGGGAGATGTGGGTGATGTTGACGCCAACCGAGCAGAAAAGGTCAAGAGTGTGGCCCTTGATATGGGTAGGGAAATTAACATGTTATATAATTAAATATTCAATCAGCCCAAGATAGCAGTGAAATCAGAGGTAGGTTTGGAGTTTGGAGAGTCAACGTGGATATTCATGTCACCAAGCAGAAGAAGGCAGAGGGAAAGTGATGCTGAAATGGTGAGTAGTTCAGCTAGCTCAGAGAGAAATGAGTCATTGTATTTAGGTGGACGGTAGAGTAGTATAGTAGTATTGGAATGGGATGATTTATAAGCAATGTATTCAAATGGGGGGAATGTGGGAGGAGAGTTTGGTTATTTTATTATTCAATTTGTGCAGAACAGCAAGGCCACCACCATGGTCGGGGGCCATAACCAGGGGGAGGAGCCAGATTCAGAGTGTCATCAGGTTGTTGCCATGTTTCTGTTAAGAAAGGGAAGTCCAGGTGATCTCATATGAGTTCATGTAGCAAGGGAGCTTGGTTGTTCATAGAACAAGTGTTTAAGAGAGCAAGGTTGGTAAAACAGTATGTTGATCGGAGGCTGTGGTAGATGTGGTTGGACATATCTTTGTTTTTGTATTTGGGAGATGGCCAGCTAAGTACTGGGGGATAATCTGTGTTTATTTACTGCAAGTACACAGTTGGACAGAGCTGCTGCAACAGGGACCCATCTTTACAATTTCCACAGAATTGTACCTTTTCTAGTTGTGTTATTTAAAGTAAACTCATGTTTAAAAGTTTTAGAACTCTCCTTTTTTTCATTGATTATTAAAATGTAAGCAATTCAAGTCTAATGAATATTCTGAAATGGTACAAATATATGATGTTGAACAACTTCCAGCTGATCTGCAGCAATGGAAGTAGATTGAAAGTAGACAGGCAGATCATTACCACCCGTAAAACATCCCTTCATGTGTCAGGTCCTCTAGGCATCTCTATGCACCTGGGGTCATATTCAGGGCCTGGTCGCAGAGGTGCCTCTACTATAGGCACATAGTGGGATGGGATAATAGCAAAGCAACCAACAATTGCGACATATTTGTGGGAACCTCTTTCTGAACAATATTTGATTTCCACTGTAGAAAGAATGCAACTTTGATGATCATAAACATTTTATGTATCACTGAAAAGAAAATGTCTACTTTTCAATTAATTTCAACCTTAAAATCATTTAAAATAAAAAAAAGATATTGGGTTCACAATTGTTGTACAAAATACATTATATGGCCCAAAGTATGGAAACTCCTATTTATTATTGACCTTAGGTGTTTTAACCACTCCACATGACATCTTGACACATTGGCAGTACAATGGGAGGTACTGAAGAGCTCAGTGGCTTTAAATGAATGTCATAGGAGGCCAAATGTGCCATCAATGTGAATGTCTGCCCTAATAGGTCTGCAGCTCTGCCCTGGTTGATGTGAAGCAAATTTTGACATTGAAAAGTTTAGGAGCAGCAACAGGCCAGCCACAAAGTGGTAGATCAAACAAACTCACAGATAGGGGCCGCTGAGTGCTATTGCACGTAAATGTCACTTGTCATCTGTTACATCACTCACCAAAGAGTTCCAAACTGCCTTTGGAAGCAACATCAACACATGAACTGTGCATTGGGGGCTTCAGGTAATGGGTTTTCATGGCCGAGCAGCTATGTGTAGGCCTCACATCAAGCCTCACATCCGTTTCAGACAATTGGGTGTTTTCAACATTAAGAAAACAGTTTGGGGAATGCCCTTTCCTTGCTCCTGTGCACATAAAAACATGGTTCAACAAGGATGGGGTGGAGGAACTCTAGTGGCCTGCACAAAGCCCTGAACTTAACCCTATTGAACAACTTTGGGATGTATTGTAAAAGCGATTGCAAGCCTGCCCTTCATGTACAACATCAATGCCTGACCTCACAGATGCTCTTTTGGCTGAATGGTCACAAATTCCCTCAGAGACAATCCCAAATCTTGTAGGAAGCTGTTTCTGGGAAAATATCTTAGGTAACTTTAACATTCAGACAAGATATAGTAGTCAAGGGAACACTGCATTGAAAATAGTGTTGCATGATGATGTAAATGGTCCTCTAATACACTTTAGGGGATGTATGGTTAAGAACTTCATTCATTATTTGGGAAGCACTAAGTAGTTATTGCACTGTTGACCAACACCATAAGATAGTTAATGTCAGCGGCAGGCTGAAGGACCAGGCATGGAGCGACGGATGGCCACGGAACAAGGCCTGGAGGGGCGGATGGAACAAGGCTTGGAGTGACGGATGGAACAAGGCTTGGAGTGACAGATGGAACAAGGCCTGGAGGGGCGGATGGAACAAGGCTTGGAGTGACAGATGGAACAAGGCTTGGAGTGGCGGATGGAACAGGGCTTGGAGTGACGGATGGAACAGGGCTTGGAGTGACGGATGGAACAGGGCTTGGAGTGACGGATGGAACAAGGCTTGGAGTGACAGATGGAACAGGGCTTGGAAGGTGGGAAGGAACAGGGCTTGGAGTGATGAATGGAACAAAGCTTAGAGCGGCGGAAGGAGCAGAGACTAAAGTGACGGATGGAACAGGGACCGGGGTGGTGGATGGACCAGGGACCGGAGTGGTGGATGGAACAGGGACCAGGGTGGTGGATGGAACAGGGCTTGGATCGCCGGAAGGAGCAGAGACTAGTGTGGCAGATGGAACTGGGCTTGGAGTGACGGATGGAACAGGGCTTGGATGGTGGGATAAAACAGGGCTTGGATGGGGGGATAAAACAGGGCTTGGATGGGGGGATAGAACAGGGCTTGGAGTGTCGGATGGAACAGGGCTTGGATGGGGGGATGGAACAGGGCTTGGATGGGGGGATGGAACAGGGCTTGGATGGGGGGATGGAACAGGGCTTGGAGCGGTGGATAGCTTAATGGACAGAGGTCCCTGGAATCCTCAGTCGAAATGGGAAGGGTTGCAATTGGCACTGAGCGTGTTGCGAAATGCCCCATAATTCATCACCTTCAAGGTCTCTTTACACAAAAAAATCCTTGACCCCGTCATCACACCAAATATTTGGCGCAAAAAAGCATCTCAATTTGGCAGAAAGAAGACAAACATAAAAAAGACTCATCATCGTGTTCCCACAAATGAACGAATAAAACCGAATCTCCGAAGCACCCTTCAGTTTTCTGAACGCAGGGTCGCAGACCTTGTTTCAAAGTATAACAAAGCGTGGCCAATGTTATTCAAAGCTTCAGACACCACAGTTGCTAAATGTCATACTATGCATAATATACAGCTTTGAAAAAATTAAGAGCCCATTGCAACTTTTTCTTTCCTTTCCCCAAAATAATTAAAAGAAACATTTTGAGTTAGAACAGAAGGGTTCAATGAAAGAGACCACTGCAATTGAGTCCTTCGGTTCCTCACTCAGTCCTATCTACACTGCTCACAAACCTGGATCAGGGCATCAATGAGCTCCTGAACAGTCTGTGAGGGGTCAGATGCACCAATACATAACATCTCAGAGGTTCTTAATTGGATTCAGGTCTGGGGAGTGTGAAGGCCAGTCAATGGCATCAATGTCTTCATTACCTTGGAACTGCCTACACCCTCTGGCCACATGAGGCTGGGCATTGCCTGCACCAGGAGGAACCCATGGCTCATTGCAACAGCATAAGGTCTGATAATGGGTCTGAGAATTGCATCCCAGTATCTAACAGCAGTCAGGTAGCGTTGGCTAGTGCGTGGAGGTCTGTGCTACTTTCCAAGTCTGACCTTCACCCCGCTGGAGGTCATTTTGTAGGGCTCTGGCAGTGGTCCTACTGCTGCTGCTGGGTTGATGCCCTTCTACAGCCCTGTCCAGCCCTTCTCGTGTAATGGCCCATCTTTCCCCACTGCCAAAGCAAACTCTCTTTTCACTGTTCTTATCCTCCTTGATCTTTCCACTGCCTTTGACACTGTGAATCACCAGATCAGAACAGGCAGTCTCATGTTCTGCCCACTCCTGGTTTGCATCCCTCCTGGCAGACTGCTCCTACAATGGTCTGTGCCACACGCTCTCACTTCTGGTGTACTCCAGGGATCAGTCCTTGGCCCACTCTTCTTTTCTCTACACAAGGTCACTTGGCACTGTTACCGCACATGGCCTGTCCTATCATTGCTATGTTGATGACACTCAACTATTCTTCTAATTTTCCCATTTTGATTCCCAGGTTGCAACACACATTTTTGAATCTCTGGCAGACATCTCAGCTTGTTTGTCAACCCACCACCTAAAGCTTAATCTTGATAAGAAGAAGCTGCTCTTCCTCCCAGAGAAGGCCTTGGTTTATTTTCAATTAATAGGTGCATCCAAACATTTGACCGGTATTATATTTATCCCTAGATAAATAATAAAACACATATATAAACAATAGCATAAATGTAGGATAAATATTTTTCACTACCTATCATATATATTTCTAGATGCCGACATTTCACTGCAGCATCCAGTGGGGAAGAAATATTCCTACTTGAAATGAATGAATTCTACAACCATGAAACCCCTCAGACCTGGCATTGTGCTCTCGTAATGGGGCCACACTAATAGAATCAGTGGGATAAGCCAATTTGTTATCCCCCAGCAATATCTACACTATACTATATTATAAACTTTAAAGAAATACATTTTATTGGGCAGTTAATTCAAATAACCGTTATATAAAATAACAATTGCATGGTGACAAATTCAGGGAAGAGAACTTTTGTAATATGTAATTCATGAAACACTTTTTTGCCTTATTCTATGCGCACCAGAGTTTTGTGTTTTCAGACTTACTTTATGAAGGCTCATGAAGTCTGCAGGCAGGATTCCATTGCAAGCAGTGAATACATCTTGGCCCATTTTCAACCCACAAAACAAACACGTTGGGTGGCCTACCAATTTTATCAAGGAGTTGTTGTTCAGTTAGTTTTAAAGTAAATTTACATCTAAAGCAATTCCTCAAAGTCAAAGTATTTTATTGTCAAATGAATAAAATAACTATGTCGTTCTGAGCCATGAAATTCTTATGACATGACACAAAAGTCATCTACGCGGTGGTATAATTAAAACGTAGTAAAAGTAAAAAATATGAAGCAAAGAAATATATAGAATAAAAGAATTAAACTAAAAGATTATTTACATTACAATATGTGAAACTAGACTATTAGAATTTAAGTATACTTTTTAAGTGTGCTTTTTTAATAATCTATGATATAAAATCTTTTAAGTCATTAAAAACCTTCTAAACTCTGCCTTTTTCTCAACAAGCTACAAAAGGGGTGCCTCATCAATGTCATATATAAATGAATCCCGTCACCAGATACTGCTTGTATCCAGAGTAGGGTTAAGACACTCATGGAGTATTTTCCATTGGTAAGATATATCAAAAACAACAAATATTTCTCAAAAACATGTGTGGCATGATTTTTGACATTTCCGCATTTAGTACTGTGTGGACCCTCTCATTTCCAATTTAACAACACTGAATCTTCTCCTTTTATGTTTGTTGAGGTGGCAGAACATGTTGAGAGATATCACCTATGCAGATACTCTCAATTAATCTTCAGTCCTTGGTCATGCTTGCAGACTGTTCAGCTCAGCCAACAGGTTTTCAGTAGGGTGTAGGTCATGGGGCTTGCATGGCCATTGCAAAAGCTTGACTCAGTGGTCAGTGATCCATTTTGCGTGGATCTGGAGGAATGTTTTGGATCATTGCCCTGCTGGAACATTTATTAGCACAGTGCCAGAGCCCTGCCAGGTTTTCTTTAAAATGTATTAGTCTTGGTTGAATACATGATGCCATTCATCCTAACAAGGTTTCCATTCCATTTTCCTGAAGAACAACATTTTCACCACATACTTCATAATGGAGAGTAGTTTTGTTTCTACATGGCCATTCTTCTTTTTATACCAAACCCACCTGTTTGTTTATATTTCTATTTGATGGGGCATATCATTTTGTGGGGTCTCAATGAGGGTGACAAATGTTTAAATTAAACATAACAGCCAAAATGTATTTGAAAATGTTTAACTCAGTTCAAATCATTCTTTCAATAAAATGTATTTAACAAAGCCCTTTTTACATCAGCAAGCCACAGCAAGAATTGATGCACTGTGGCAAGAAAACCTCCATAGCAGCATTTAGGACCCAGAAAGAAACTTCAGAGAAGGCCAGACTCATATATTAGATGTAAGACTCTTACACCTACAATGACATTTTGAATAGACTTTTTTTACTCATCTTTGCCAAGGGGGCTGATAATTCTTGAGGGCACTATATGTTTGTATTGGCATGTTTTGGAACCCCCCCTAAGTCTGTCGGGGACACTTGGTCCATTGTCAGTCTTCATGCCTCTGAGGGGTTCCACATATCTGCTGAGTGGAAAGTCCTGCAAAAACAAACCCACGCTTCATAGTGTGCCAGTACTCCATTTACAGAGACGCCACCTACTCTATATACAGTTCTCCATTCATTAAGACAATGTCTGTCTTTTCTTCTCTGCCAACCCCTTGAATCTCACATTATAAACATAAATCTATGCATTTGAGACAACCGGGCACTGGGAGCTGAAATATGATAGCACTTATTCTAACACAGGTTTTCCTGACCATTGGGCCCTGGACTAGCAGTGGACAAAACACACATTTGTGAGAGAAAAAAAACTACTAGTGCAGACCAATGTGCACACTTGATGTATATGTAAGGGAGTGTGACATTCGTACAAAACCTTCCCAAAAACAGTTAGATAAGAAAGCAACTTGTTTTATATGATGATGAAGGTGTCAAGCTCTATTCATTGGTGGCTGCGAACTGAAAAGAATGACGCCCACAGGAAGTATTGGCTTTACGATTGCCTAGAGTGAGATCTCAGGTTACCGTTGGAGTACCAGATGTTAAGGAGTGTTAAAGTAAATGGGTAACCTAAAAGGGACTTGTAAAACAGTTGAGTCTGGTGTTGTAAATGTATAGTAGTTGTGTATTTTTACAGAAATGTTTTGTACTATGAAATTAAAGCAGATAAAAAAGAAACAAATGGAGACCAAAAATAAATGAGGAATTCGTTTTGTTCAACAAGATTTTATCACAATTTTTTACTCATCAAAGTAGCAACCTTTTGCAGACACACAGCTGAACACACTTATGGCCTCTTTTTACAATGAAAATGGAATATTGTTCGAGAAGTTCTTCCCAACATGTGTGTTGCGTGTGTGTTGTCACCCAGTTCATCCCAAACCTGCTTGAGTCTAGAGACTGCTGCCTGTTCCATGATTTAATGTACCCTCTCGTTCTTTTCCTCTAAGGTAGTTCTGACATATTCAGGATAAGAATTTTTGGTTTCGCCACGGAATACAATTCTTTTGGATTCATCTGTCTTCTAGTCTTCAGTAGTCCCCTGGTGGTGCTTCATGGCCCAGGCAAGCCTCTTCATCTCTTACTGCCACTCGACCTGTGAAATCTGCAGATTGAAGTATTTTCTCCAGTGTTAAGATGTGCTTGAAGTTTTTGTCTTGGGAGCCGCCTATCACTCAAGATGTTGACTCTCCTCACTCCAGTGACCCTCAGACCTCCCAGACCTGGATAATCGGCATCAGTGAGCTCCTGGACAGTCTTCAGTGCTACTTGGTGGCGTTGGATGCACCGATACGTAACATCCCAGAGATTCTCGATTGGATTAAGGACTAGGGAACTCGAGGGCCGGGCAGAGTCACATGAGGAATTCCCTGCACCAGGAGGAACCCAGAGTCCACTGCACTAGCATCAAGTCTGACGATGGGTCTGAGGATCGCATCCCGGTATCTAACAGCTGTCAGGGCACTGGCTAGCATATGGAGGTTTGTGCGACCCTCCAAAGATATGCCTCCCCCAAACCATCAGTGACCCATTACAAAACCCATCATGCTCTATGACGTCTTTTTCAAGTCTGTGCCCAGTCTGAATCTGCTTTCACTTGTGAAGAGAACTGGGTGCCAATGGCAGAGCAGTCTGTTGCTGGGCTGTGAGCACAGGTCCCACTAGCAGACTCTGATGGAGGCTGTTTCTGAGAGTCTGTTCAGAAACATGCACACCAGTAGCACGTTCGAGGTCTGTTCCTCCATGCACAAAGGAGCAGATACCGGTCCTGCTGCTGCGTTGATGCCCTTCTACGGCCCTGTCAAGCTCTCTTGGTGTAATTGTGAGTTTCCTGGTATCTCCTCCATGCTCTAGAGACTGTATTGGGAGACACAGCAAACCTTCTTGCAACAGCACTTATGGCTGTGCTGGAGGAGCTGGACTGCCTGTGCAACCTGAATGGGCTGCAGGTACCCCCTCATGCTACCAGTAGTGACAAGGACACTAGAAAAACTAGAGACGAATCAGTCAGGAAGGATAAAGAGAGAGCAGATGTCAAGTTTTTTGGGCAGCATGTTTTTGGGCAGAAAAAGTGTACTTCCTGCAGTACACTGGTGTGCCTCTAGGAATCTCTAAGTGCCTGGAGGTCAGAGTCAGGGCCTGACGACACATGTACCTCTAGGAATCTCTAAGTGCCTGGAGGTCAGAGTCAGTGCTTGACGACACATGTGCCTCTAGGAATCTCTAAGTGCCTGGAGGTCAGAGTCAGGGCCTGACGACACATGTACCTCTAGAAATCTATAAGTGCCTGGAGGTCAGAGTCAGGGCCTGACGACACATGTACCTCTAGGAATCTCTAAGTGCCTGGAGGTCAGAGTCAGTGCTTGACGACACATATGCCTCTAGGAATCTCTAAGTGCCTGGAGGTCAGAGTCAGGGCTTGACGACACATGTGCCTCTAGGAATCTCTCAGTGCCTGGAGGTCAGAGTCAGGGCCTGACGACACATGTACCT
The DNA here is from genome assembly GCA_016801125.1 of Novumbra hubbsi. Lineage (NCBI taxonomy): Eukaryota > Metazoa > Chordata > Actinopteri > Esociformes > Umbridae > Novumbra > Novumbra hubbsi. Next base: position 10,933 of record JACXGK010008050.1, read on the forward strand.
CTAGGAATCTCTAAGTGCCTGGAGGTCAGAGTCAGGGCCTGACGACACATGTGCCTCTAGGAATCTCTAAGTGCCTGGAGGTCAGAACCAGGGCCTGACGACACATGTACCTCTAGGAATCTCTAAGTGCCTGGAGGTCAGATTCAGGGCCTGACCGCACATGTGCCTCTAGGAATCTCTGCGCTGCCGTTTAGATTTTCCCTAATTAGCGGCAGCTTCCCTGTATTGCTTCTAATTAGTCAACCCTAGTTAAGTTGCCCATTTGTTCATCTATGTTGTGGATTGTTGCTTGTGTCAGTAGCGGTTCAGTTTGCTTTGTGCCATGCTGTTGATGGTTTGGTTCGTATTGAAAAATAATAAAAGGATGTTTCCTTACTCTCACTCTGCTCAAGTGTCCTGCCTCACCTGCACTGTGACACTTTGTGCTTTGGGATGCACATTCCTTTTCTGCTTTTAGTAACCTACAATTTCCTTAACCTCTGGCAGTTCACTTCTTACCTTACGTAGATTTCAGGTTGATGCACTGGACTTGAATTGCTTCAATTTCTATAAAAACTGGAAGAATTGAGGTGTTCTAAAACACCTGAAAGCTAAGGTCCTCTAGCATCTTTCAGGCCGAATATGTTGAGCTAGATTGGGATTGCAGAGCATACATATATTTTTGGGCATTCATTATAGAGTAAACAGGGTCAGAAAAGGCCTGTTGAATGTAGAGTGCAGTATTCAGTTAGGGGTTCGTTGCATTTAGGATAGTATCAGTGCCATAATGGAAGATGAGGGTCTCCAGAGAAATATGCAAGTCGGGGTGGGGGGCAACATTGATCTTGCATACCCTTTGCTAATGTGCAGTTGTGCCCCTGCCTGTGACATATTGTCCCGTGTAAGTAATGTCTAGATCAAGTCTGGCTTTGTCTGCTCTAATTGAATCCAATGATCAATTGAATTTACGTAATGGGTTGATTGAAGGGGGCAATCACATTTTCACACTGGACCAGTTGGTGTCTGACTTTTTTCCTTTAAAAACCCTCATCATTTAAACACATATTTTTGTGTTCATTTTGAGTTTTCTTTGTCTTTTTATATTTTATATGATGATATGAAACCATTGAAGGTGAAGGAAATGTGCAATAATATAGTAAATCAGGAAGAATGGGAAAAATCCCAGGACAAAAAACATAAATATAAAACAGAGGCTTTGGGCTCTTGAACGGCACATTGGTTACCTGTGTAAAGCTGTGACATTGCAACCTGGGTTATGCTTACTGCATATGTGGAAAGCTTTGTCATTGCAACCTGGTGTATTCTTACTGCATATGTGGAAAGCTGTGTCATTGCAACCTGGGTTATGCTTACTGCATATGTGGAAAGCTTTGTCATTGCAACCTGGTGTATGCTTACTGCATATGTGGAAAGCTTTGTCATTGCAACCTGGTGTATGCTTACTGCATATGTGGAAAGCTGTGTCATTGCAACCTGGGTTATGCTTACTGCATATGTGGAAAGCTGTGTCATTGCAACCTGGGTTATGCTTACTGCATATGTGGATAGCTTTGTCATTGCAACCTGGTGTATGCTTACTGCATATGTGGAAAGCTGTGTCATTCCAACTTGGGTTATGCTTACTGCACATGTGGAAAGCTGTGTCATTGCAACCTGGGTTATGCTTACTGCATATGTGGAAAGCTGTGTCATTGCACCCTGGGTTATGCTTACTACATATGTGGAAAGCTGTGTCATAACAACCTGGGTTATGCTTACTGCATATGTGGAAAGCTGTGTCATTGCAACCTGGGTTATGCTTACTGCATATGTGGAAAGCTGTGTCATTGCAACCTGGGTTATGCTTACTACATATGTGGAAAGCTGTGTCATTGCAACCTGGGTTATGCTTACTACATATGTGGAAAGTATGGGTCATGCAACCTGGGTTATGCTTACTGCATATGTGGAAAGTCTGGGTCAAGTTAGTTTTATGACAAACAGCAGAATGGCCTTGGACGACAGATCTTAATCTTAGCTGCTGAGGAATAACTGGGATGAAGCTAGTACACAATCATGAATTCCATCATGACATTGGGAGGGGAGAACTATAGAAATAAAGAAACAGAAAGAAATCAAATCCACTTTTATCATTATCATTCCAATTGTAATGCAAATGATGACAGTGGCTTGGCTGGTAAGGGAAGTCATGACAGTGGCTTGGCTGGTAAGGGAAGTCATGACAGTGGCTTGGCTGGTAAGGGAAGTCATGACAGTGGCTTGGCTGGTAAGGGAAGTTACCACGTAGGCTGATCAGATTGACAGCAACCTCATCTCACCAACAGATGCTGCTGACAGATCTGAATAGTTAGCTGATATTTTTGCAGAATCGAAACATGGCAGAAATGTACATTGATAGAGAGGTGAGGTTCAATGTGAAATGCCTGTCATGGACCCTGGCTGTAGATAACGGTTATAACAAATAGCCAAGGCAACACACAAGCAGATTGTTGACCATAAAAACAAGAAAATATGGGCAGTTACTATAAGACGATTGAACAATACTGCAAGTCACAAATGAGTGCTTGGTCCTGTGAACGGGCAATAGACTATACCTGCAACATTGTTGTTCCACTAAAAGACTGTAGACAGCAGCTACTGTGGCCAGGACAGACACTTACACATAGAGCAGAACACACAACCGTTTATTGGGCATGTTGGTAACTTAGGCCCCAGATGTGATTAGACTTTTGGTTTTATTGAAATGGATGTGTATTTGCATTCATCAAATTGTTGGCTGGCAGAACAGAATTGTTCACTTTCTATCTAATCTACCCAGACCCTGACATGTGCCCATGTTAGATGATTTTTGTTATTCGCTTCACCAGTGAGTGGTCATAATGTTTTTGCTCATTAATATGTACATTAAGGCAATAAAATAATTAAAATAATAACAGGGTGTTACAATAGAAGGTTCCTTTAGACTAGCCCATCGTATTCTAACGGGGATGGGGCAGACAATGTGCGGTCTGATGCCATTACATGTTTAATAGCAGTCTTATGAAAGCGTCACATGGCTTTGAGAAGCGTTAAATCCATAATTAAGGTAATTAATACTAACCCTGTGAAACTCAGGCAGTTGTATCCCCCCACCGAGTTCATTAGGAAGTTTTATATTACGCCATATCATTCCATATCATTTGATATTACGTCATATCATTCCATATCATTTGATATTACGTCATATCATTCCATATCATTTGATATTACGTCATATCATTCCATATCATTTGATATTACGTCATATCATTCCATATCATTTGATATTACGTCATATCATTCAATATCATTTGATATTACGTCATATCATTCCATATCATTTGATATTACGCCATATCATTCCATATCATTTTATATTACGCCATATCATTCCATATCATTTGATATTACGTCATATCATTCCATATCATTTTATATTACGCCATATCATTCCATAACATTTGATATTACGCCATATCATTCCATAACATTTGATTTTACGTCATATCATTCCATATCATTTGATATTACGCCATATCATTCCATATAATTTGATATTACGTCATATCATTCCATATCATTTGATATTACGCCATATCATTCCATATCATTTGATATTACGCCATATCATTCCATATCATTTGATATTACGCCATATCATTCCATAACATTTGATATTACGTCATATCATTCCATATCATTTGATATTACGTCATATCATTCCATATCATTCCATGTTACGCCATATCATGCCATATCAGTCTATATCATTCCAATGGGTTGTTAAAATGTGGAGATGTGTCACCTTTTTTAGACCCGCACAGAACTTTTATAATAAAGATCTGCCCTTCCTGGAAGACCCAACTCTTTTTATGATTTATTAGTTAGAGACAGGAAAAAAAAATTGAGTAGAACGTTTTTGCAGAAAGAGCAGTGCACTGAGGACAGTGGCTTAGACCACTGGACAACCAAAGGCTGCTTGTCTGGATTTCATACAATCGCATCTACCTAATCCTCCTGCCTTTGAAACAGCAAATGTTTCACCTCTTCTAGCCCTCTGTAACAATAAATATATAGTAATTTAAAGTCCTACAGTTATGCATCAATAATATATGTAAGTAACTGAATAAGAGCATCAGTTCAATTATTCATATATAAATGCAGTTTGGCTGAGGATAATTCATCACAGTGGCACCACCTGCTGTCTGTTAACAGGTGGTGAGGCAGGGGGTTTATGCAAGATTTGCACAACCATATTTCCACTGAATTTTGTGAATGATTGTGGAATGTAAACTTTGTGTTATGAGTCGTACAGATGTTATTCGAGGTGGAACAGCATGATCCATATACATATACTACAAGGGTTAATATAGAAGAGCTTCTAGAGATAGAGATAACTGAACTATACAATACCAATAAAACATCTATCAAACATCATAACATCTTTTAAATAGAATGAAGATGCAATAAACTGAAAAATATTGAACAAAACCAAAAAACAATGAGGCTCGCTCTCTTACATTCTAACATTACTATTGGTCGACAAATATATATATATTCACATACAATATATATATAAACAATGATATGTTAATTTCAGAATTAAATGCCGATATCTGAGTATAGTAACTCAAATGCACTTAACCTCTTAGATATAGATAGCTCTGTTTTTTGCAAGTGCACATGAAGAAACTAGATGAAACTTTCCAATGTTCCTTAATATACTTTAATGTCTTAAAGTATTGATGGACTGTCATTTATCTTTTCTTATTTGAGCTGTTCTTGCCATAATATGGACTAATACCATACAGGCATAATGGTCTATTCATTCAGTCCAACCCTACCATGTAACCCTCTGTAGGCACAACCTAAAGAATTATGACAGAAATTCCACAAATTAGCTTTAAGTCACACCGGTTAATTGAAATGCATTCCAAGTGACTACCTTGTGTTGCTATGAGAAAATGCAATGTGTGCAAAGGTGACATCAAGGCAAAGGGTAGCTACTTTAAAGAATCTACAATATGAAATGTATTGTGAACGCGAAAAGCTGCCTGAGTCGCTAAATTATTAGTTTCTCCCGTTAATGTTATGGTTATTGTTTGGGGTCATCCCCCCTGTGGATTATTTTACTTTATTTGTTAATAATATTATTCACTATTATTCCATTGTGAAAAATAGTTAAACAAATAAATCCCCTTTAATGTGTAGGTTTAGCCAAACGTTTGACTGCTACTGTATATTTATTTACCAGTTTATATATGGATTTACTGATTTATCTGTTTATGGGTGAATTTAATCATGTATATATTTAATTTCTTTGCCTATTAATGTTTGTATTTATATTTAAACATGACCATATGTTCAATACACACTGAATGTGTTAAAGCATCTTTCTGGAATACACCTTGCCGTTCAAAATGACTGAAAGTGTTGTGTGTAGATATTCTGTAGATAGTAATACTATCAATAAGCTTTAAAAAACTTTCAATAAAATATCTCTTGATTAAAAAAATGGTTGCTTAAAATAATTTTGGGTTATTTTTAGAATAAGGATTAAGATTAGGAGAAATGTTAAGGAAAGGGTTTGTGCTAGTAATAGAGTAGATAATCATCAACATAAACCCTTGTTCAGGAACAACAACCTCTACCTTACCATCAGTTAAACAAAGGAGCTGGCTATGGAATACAGGAATGAGGGTTGGGAAAGAGTATTGAGATCCACATTATCAACAAACTAAAGTCATCCACACGAGGATTTTAGACAATCAAATATATTATACTTAGATGTCCTCGTACAAAAAGTATGCCATCCTGATAAACCTCAAACCACCTTAAATTACTTGCTAACTAGTTATACCTAATTACCTCGTTCTACCACGTAGAAAAGGTTTTTTTGTTCGGAAAAACACACGATCGTAACATTTGATGACGTTTAGAATCTAATTACATTGGCGTGTGTACTACGTCACGGAAGATTGAGACTGCGTTGTTGCCGAGTCACTGTGAGTGGTTCGTATGTAAACAAGAGGTTGGAGAAAGAAAAGTCTGGAACTAGCCAAGTAGCTAGGTTGCTATATATAATGCTTTAGGAATTATAATAGAATACAATACTAATGAGTGTCAGTTGATTGTAGTGATATGCTTGTGAAAAGCGAAATATAATCGAAAAATACAATAGTATAACGTTATGTTGCAAAAAAACAATCGATAACAAGAAATTGCTAACCTTTAGATACAGTGCAGTAGCCTGCTGAATTACTAACCTTACTGTGGGGTTAGCTATCGTAGCTAGTTGTGCTTGTTTTGCTAGCACACACTACTACCTAACGTTAGCTTGCTGAATTCTAGGCCCGTTTGTCGCAGCGCCTGAGATCCATTGCATGTCCAGGCCGTCTTCAACCTGGACTGTGGACAGGAGAGCCTGACCTGAGCCGTGAGTATAAATCTAACAACAATTTCAAGTCAAAGTCAAACTTTGATAATTGCTATATTGCTAACTTAGCAAGCCTAGCTAATGTCGTTATCCCTATCAGTGTTGGTTGGTTATAGCAGTGATGCTACATGCTAACTTTAACGGTTTGGTGCTTATGTTTTCATAACTTGCCTTCTGTCTTAAAGGGAAACCAGGGCTAAATTATAATAACAATTAATGTGTGGAGTATCTTACCCGACTTTGAAGGCGTATTCATATTTTAGACTATTAGAAAAAATACAACCATGAGTATCAGCAATTAGTACCTACTAATGCAAAACCAAAATGTACCATTAAAAGCTGACTTTAAGATGTACGTTTAAATGTTTCTGTAATGAGGAACAAAAGGTGCATTATTGAAAAGTATGAGTTTCAGAGCTTAACAGATCCGGTCATGCATGCTATACAGGATGGTATCTAGTAAGACTCCCGTTTGAGTCTGATGATAGTCCTGTTTCATAACCTCTCTGACAGTCCTATCCCTGCGAATCACATGTCGGACAATTTGATTAATTCATCAAATACATTTTGCAAACCACAACATAAGACACCATGTACTAATAGACATTCAATTATGTTTTTATTACTGATTAGGCTTTGAGAATCATGCTTCATACGGGGCAAAACAATTCATAGCAATGTTTTCTTATCATTTGATATGAATCAATAACACTATACACAAGGCTCTACAATGGCCTTTGTGTGCTTAATGCACATCTTGCTTATTAAAGTAATTTACTCTGGGGAAAGGATTGCGCTTGGGTGACATAATTGCTAAGTTGTCCGTTCAAATGTTGGCAGTTCCACATGACTCAAATTTGACTATTACTACTTCATTCATACAATATGCAAGTTACCTGGATATTTGGACAACTTGAGTGTCTAGTTGGCAAAACACTGGCTAGGTGCTGCCAGTGGCGAAACACTGGCTAGGTGCTACCAGTGGCGAAACACCGGCTAGGTGATGGCGGTGGCGAAACACCGGCTAACCAGTCACCGGGGAAATCTGTCTGTGTTTTACTGGAATGTCTTCATCCTTGTGAATCAAAGGTTGGGTCCTAAATCAATTTCCAGTCAAACAAATGTCAGTTTCCAAATTAACATGAAGATGCCCCTTCAGAGCTAGATTTTCAAATAAACTGCATATGACAGTGGGGCAATTTTGGGATTTTCAAGAGTACACTTCTGTTGTCCACCTCATATTTTGGCAAATATTTAGTGGAGTGGGTAAAAGTTTTGTTTAGAGGCTGTACAGAATTCAATCTGAGAACAACAAATAATTTTGTCTAGTGGTTATATTTGTGAAATTAACCTTAAAACCCTGGTTCAATTCCCATCTAGCTTTTCATTTTGTGTACATGTGGACGTACGTGTGGAGTGGTGGACGTCCATGTGGAAGAGGTAGTAGTGGACGTACATGTGGAAGGGGGAGTAGTGAACATACATGTGGAGTACTGAACATACATGTGGAGTAGTGGACGTACATGTGGAGTTGTAGACGTACATGTGGAAGGGGGAGTAGTGAACATACATACATGTGAAGTAGTGGACGTTCATGTGGAGTTGTGGACGTACATGTGAAGTAGTGGACGTACATGTGAAGTAGTGGACGTACATTTGAAGTAGTGGATGAACATGTGAAGTAGTGGACGTACATGTGGAGTGGTGGACGTACATGTGGAGTGGTGGACGTACATGTGGAGTGGTGGACGTACATGTGGAGTGGTGGACGTACATGTGGAGTGGTGGACGTACATGTGGAGTGGTGGACGTACATGTGGAGTGGTGGACGTACATGTGGAAGGGGGAGTTGTGGACGTACATGTGGAGTGGTGGACGTACATGTGGACGTACATGTGGAGTGGTGGACGTACATGTGGAGTGGTGGACATACATGTGAAGGAGTAAACCTACATGTGGAGTAGTGGACGTACAGGTGAAGTGGTGGACGTACATGTGGAAGGGGGAGTTGTGGTCGTACATGTGAAGAGGTGGACGAACATGTGAAGTGGTGGACGAACATGTGAAGTAGTGGACGAACATGTGAAGTAGTGGACGTACATGTCAAGTGATGGACGTACATGTGGACTAGTGGACGTACACGTGGAAGGGGGAGTTGTGGACGTACATGTGGAGTGGTGGACGTACATGTGGAGTGGTGGACGTACATGTGGAGTGGTGGACGTACATGTGGAGTGGTGCACGTACATGTGGAGTGGTGGACGTACATGTGGAGTGGAGGACGTAAATGTGGAGTGGTGGACGTACATGTGGAAGGGGGAGTAGTGAACGTACATGTGGAAGGGAGAGTAGTGAACGTACATGTGGAGTGGTGGACGTACATGTGGAGTGGTGGACATACATGTGGAGTAGTTGACGTGCATGTGAAGTGGTGAACCTACATGTGGAGTGGTGGACGTACATGTGGAGTGGTGGACGTACATGTGGAAGGGGGTAGTGAACGTACATGTGAAGTGGTGGACGTACATGTGGAGTGGTGGACGTACATGTGGAGTAGTGGACGTACATGTGAAGTAGTGGACGTACATGTGAAGTAGTGGACGTACATGTGAAGTGATGGACGTACATGTGGACTAGTGGACGTACACGTGGATGACACGTGAAGTAGTGGACGTACACGTGGAAGGGGGATGTACACGTGGAAGGGGGACGTACATTTGGAAGTGGCACGTACACGTGGAGTGGTGGACGTACATGTGGATGGGGGAGTTGTGAACGTACATGTGGAAGGGGGAGTAGTGAACGTACATGTGGAGTGGTGGACGTATACGTGGAGTGGTGGACGTACATGTGGAAGGGGGAGTTGTGGACCTACATGTGGAGTGGTGGACGTACATGTGAAGTAGTGGACGAACATGTGAAGTAGTGGACGTACAAGTGAAGTGATGGACGTACATGTGGACTAGTGGACGTACAAGTGGATGACACGTGAAGTAGTGGACGTACACGTGTAAGGGAAATGTACACTTGGAAGGGGGGCGTACATGTGGAAGGGGGACGTACACGTCGAGTGTTGGACGTACACGTGGAGTGGTGGACGTACACGTGGTGTGGTGGACGTACACGTGGAAGGGGGAGTTGTGGACGTACATGTGGAGTGGTGGACGTACATGTGGACTAGTAGACGTACACGTGAAGTAGTGGACGTACATGTGGACTAGTGGACGTACACGTGAAGTAGTGGACATACACGTGGAAGGGGGACGTACATTTGGAAGTGGGACGTACACGTGGAGTGGTGGACGTACACGTGGAGTGGTGGACGTACATGTGGAGTGGTGGGCGTGCATGTGGAAGGGGGTGTTGTGGACGTATATGTGGAGTAGGGGACGTACATGTGGAGTGTTGGACGTACATGTGGAGTGGTGGACGTGCATGTGGAAGGGGGAGTTGTGGACGTACACGTGGAGTGGTGGACGTACACGTGGAGTGGTGGACGTACACGTGGAGTGGTGGACGTACACGTAAAGTGGTGGACGTACACGTGGAGTGGTGGACGTACACGTGGAGTGGTGGACGTACACGTGGTGTGGTGGACGTACATGTGGAAGGGGGAGTGGTGGACGTACACGTGGAGTGGTGGACGTACATGTGGTGGACGTACATGTGGTGTGGTGGACGTACATGTGGTGTGGTGGACGTACATGTGGTGTGGTGGACGTACATGTGAAGTGGTGGACGTACATGTGAATTGGTGGACTTACATCTGATGTAGTGGACGTGCATGTGGGGTAGTGGACGTGCATGTTAAGTAGTTGACGTACATGTGAAGGAGTGAACCTACATGTGGAGTAGTGGACGTACAGGTTAAGTAGTGGACGTACATGTGGATGGGGGAGTAGTGGACGTACACGTGGAGGGGGGACTAGTGGACGTACACGTGGAGGGGGGATTAGTGGACGTACACATGGAGGGGGGATTAGTGGACGTACACGTGGGGGGGGACTATTGGACGTACACGTGGGGGGGGGGACTAGTGGACGTACACGTGGTGGGGGACGACTAGTGGATGTACACTTGGTGGGGGACGATTAGTGGACATACATGTGGAGGGGTATTAATTTGTGACAACTGCGTAAAGGGCTTTATAAAATACATTTCAGTGTTTGACAAATCAATGCCATCATGACCACCTCCTTTTAATGTATTCAATAATCGAGAAGCGTAGTTTGATCTCCTTCACGTATTTAATTTAGCCACCAGCTGACATGTATTTACAAAGTTGTAGAGTCTATTCTAAACTGCTGCCGCAGATGCACAACATTTTTATTACTCAGTTTAAGCAGATAAAACTACAAATAATGATTCTGTAATGCTGCCTCCAGCTTGAGCCATGTGGGTAAAACAATCAGCTGCTGGTTGGCGCACTGACACTGAGGACCAGTGGATCCAGCTCTCTTGTGCCAGTGGTTCAAATGCTATACTCAGTTAGACAAGGCACAGAAACCTGGCCTGGCCACCCATTAATCCTGGGGGTCTTTGCCCTATATTGCCAATATTTCACAGCTCCGCAATCCGTGCAGCCTAGCAACAGCTCTTAGCCCAGACATTTGCCAAATACCATACTCCTTTTTGTCTTATTGCTTAAATTACAAGTTGTCTGTGAAGTTCACAACTAATCTCTAATATAACTCAGAGGATGCTACTCATTATTGGTGGCGAAGGCGTGCTTCCCCTTACGGTGCAATGTGTGTTGGAAACAGCCATTGTCTGGGAATATGACCGTTATGGACTTTGCTATTTGACCACTAGCTTCCGGAGTCAGCAGTAATGCCTCTCTCAAAGATAATGAATGACTGGTGATAGGTCTCTCAAGCTGTTTACTTGTTCTTAATCAAACGTAATAGTGCTGCTCTCTCATAGACACCAATGCAATAACAGTTGGGTCTGATTTGCTAATTGCATCAAATTCTTTAGAATTGTCCCAAAAATTAGATAGATGTCTTGGCCTCAATTGCTGAATTTGTGTCCTTGTTTTATAGCTGGGTGGCTGGTCACTACAACCTCCTCCCAGTATGGAGGCAGGAGGAAAAGACTGCGAGGATGAGACCCTCCAGACTGCCTTTAAAAAGCTCCGGGTAGATGCTGAAAGGTTTGTGGAACTGTTAATCACTGGTCTATTTTCAGTTATTTCACAATGTTGACGTTTACTGTTTTAGGGGACATCTTGATTAAGAGGATTGAATTCTTCTGCTGTTCTGTTTATCGTAGTCTCATTTTTTGTGGATTTTCCTAGTTTGCCTGCCACTGGGCATGTCTGTGAGACCTCCACTCCTCGAAGTGTTAACCGAGCCGGTCCAGAGGGGGCCAAGTCCAAACTCAGCTGCCCCAAGGAGAACTGGCATGGGTAAGGAGGATCTATATTCAGTTTCTACTCCAACACTGCAGACAGGCCAGGTGAGGATAACTAGGACAGGTGAGGATGACTAGGCCAGTTGAGGACGACTAGGCCAGGTGAGGACGACTAGGCCAGGTGAGGACGACTAGGCCAGGTAAGGACGACTAGGCCAGGTGAGGACGACTAGGCCAGGTGAGGACGACTAGGCCAGGTGAGGACGACTAGGCCAGGTGAGGTAGAGCATGTCGTTTGCAATACCTGAGGCTGTGGTTTCGATTCTTATAGGGGAAGTAAAATACATATACACTCACTACTGTGTAAATCACGATGGATACAGGCTTCAGCAAAATGATTCAAATGTTAAATACTGTATTTTCCGCACTATAAGGCGCACTTAAAAGCCTTTAATTTTCAAAAAAAACGACAGTGCGCCTTATAATCCGGAGCGCCTTATATATGGATCCATATATGGATAAATCAGTCTCAACTGTGATCCGAGCTTTCACGAAGGCAGAAATAATCTCTGAACTGCCAGGCAACAGCAGCGACACTGACTCGGATAATGACGAGAGGAAGCGGGGCAGGTTGGATGCCGTAGTCGCACAACTGTTCAATTCGGACACTGAAGAAGAAGAATTCGAGGGATTCGTGGACGGGGAATGAACTGAAAAAATTGAGCTTTACGTTTTATATGTAACTGAACAATGTTGAGTATGCACTAACGTTTGATTTAGTGGTATCAGACTGTTTCTTTTACTACGGTACGTGTTTACTGAATTAGGGAAAAGTTCCCCTGAGTTAT
>JACXGK010008051.1:0-23409 GCA_016801125.1 Novumbra hubbsi
AGGAGATAATGTGTCACGGTTTGCAGATTGAGACAGAAAGACAGACAGACAGGAGATAATGTGTCACGGTTTGCAGATTGAGACAGACAGAAAGACAGACAGAAAGGAGATAATGTGTCACGGTTTGCAGATTGAGACAGACAGAAAGACAGACAGGAGATAATGTGTCACGGTTTGCAGATTGAGACAGAAAGACAGACAGACAGGAGATAATGTGTCACGGTGTGCAGATTGAGACAGACAGAAAGACAGACAGACAGGAGATAATGTGTCACGGTGTGCAGATTGAGACAGACAGAAAGACAGACAGACAGGAGATAATGTGTCACGGTTTGCAGATTGAGACAGAAAGACAGACAGACAGGAGATAATGTGTCCCGGTGTGCAGATTGAGCCGAGACAGACAGAAAGACAGACAGGCAAGACCGGGTAATGTGACACGGTCTGCAGACTGGTGTGAGACAGCGTGTTTCTGAATTACTTGTGACTTACCCGTAAGGCCCATCGCCAGTCTCCTGTGGCGCTGGCAACATAGGATCCAATGATGTATCCAAGACCACTGGGAACAACCAACAGGACAGGGGGCACATTGACGTTGCAATGTGAGAAAGCTTAGTGACCAGATGAAATACCAGTTGACAGCGGAAAGACATGTTTTAGACTCGATTCATGTGGGATTTTTGTTTCAAATATATTTTTGTATTGTGAAACAAGAACTAGTTTATTCATACAGACACGTACAGCCAAAGGTATTCTTTTTTTTTTTTATTAACTTTAACAACTTAGTTACTACACAAAACCTATTTGGACCGCATGGAGACATCACGCTACTCAAGATGAACAAGAATAACGCCTGATGGTGTTCAGCAGGATTACAGTGTTTGCTGCAGTAATCTGAGATGTTTATCACTTGATTGTTGCAGTGAATAGGTGGTGAGAACCGGAGAACCAGACTATGCAAGCTTATCGGGGTTTTAAGTGATAAACATCAATAAGACTGGAGGATTTTGGTGGTCAAATGTGCATATTCGGTTTTTCCCGTGTGAATTATGGGAGCTTTGTCAGAAGATGACTGTAAATGTAATTCATGGCAGGATATAAGGGGGGTCCGTTAATAGAGACAAAGCTGAATGGAGACGATGACCAGACAAGGATCCCAAGCAACTCACACAGAGGAGACATTTCAGTAGTCTAGTGCTACACCGGCTAAATGTACGGCACCGATGGATCCATCGGATGCAACACGGCGACTACTGGAATACTCAGTGGAACCTGACCTTCCCACGGGAATGAAGATGTAGAAGGCGGAGATCATGATGGTCCTCTTGGTTCCGGAGAACAGGTCTCCTATAATGGTGGGGGCGATGGTGGAGTAACTGGCCTCACCTGTCCCCACCAGGGCTCTTAGGAACACCAGCAGCCAGAAATACTAGAAAAAACAACCACATTGAGGATTTATGCCCCAAGTGGTTCCTAAGCCCGGGGCACGTATAGTTTACAGAGGTCTACAGGACACAGGCTCAAATTGAGTCCCGTCCAGTATTTTTTAATTGTTTTTTACCAAACGGTTTGCAGTTTGCGACCTGCGTGTGATGCACTGTTTGTACACACGGCAGTGTTTCACTTACCGACTTTGTGACAAAAGAGCTGGTGAGGGTGGTGGCCACCCACACAGTCAGCCCACCGATCATGATCAACTTCCTGTTGTACCGGTCGCCAAGGTAACCGAAGATTGGAGCCAAAACAATAAAACTGCAGATGAAAACTGTGAACGCATTGAAGGAATCATGTGTGAGTCGATGATTTTGTTTTGCAACATCATGAGACAAGATGATTAGTTTTGTTGAAGTGAGGTTTTCGGGAGTTGGTTAGGGAGTTGGTTACAATGAACTATTATTTCCACATTGGCATTCGAAACTAAATGTCCACGGTCAATGGCACTGTATTTTAACCAATAACCATAGCTGCAACACAAGAAAATTATTTAGGTCAATACTACAATACACTTCACGGAAGAATGCATAGTTGATACTATTGACAAACACTTTGTTTTACTATTCTGCAGATTAAAAAGTCTTGAAAACAACATGGGCTCTGAGATGGTCTGCAAGGCTACTGCCTTTGGCCTAATTCAGCTTGTGTGGGTCAAGTCTTCCTCCTTTGTTACTGAATCTCATTCTCCATAATGACATCATTACAATCTTCAGGCCAAGTAATAATGATTTATTTTCTCAAAACACGTCTTGGTCCGCAGATGGTCATTGTAATTCAGGTGGAGCAGTTGCAATATACTTGTACATCCTCAATGGATAACACTGGGCAGTATGTTAGATGTAAAATCAGGACCAGTAGACTCACAAATAAATACATAAAAAAATTATTAAATCGTTACCTCAGATGGTTTAACCGCACAGGAAGAGAAGTTATCTATAATCTATCTACTTCCTGTTTTACAACAAGTCAAAAATCACAATCACTTCACACGATAAACTTGTGGCACAAATACAGGCACAAATGCACTTATTACCAGAACATTGTCTTAAGTGAATGTTAATACGAATACGAGTTATACCAGTCTGTAGTAGTCCAGACATGCTGTCCGTTATTTCAAAGAAGTTCTGGATACTCAGAAGGACTCCTGTGCGAAAGAAAAAGATAAATAGTATTTCTTTAGTTAGTTAAAAAGGCACCCTGCTTGTTGGCATGTGAAAATCAAAACAGCAGAAAGTGAATTTCTTTGGTGGTGTTTTTCAATAGAACTGCAAAAAGAATCTCACCAGCGATTGTGTACCGGTCCATGTAATTGATTAGGTTCACATAACAGAGAATGGCAACGGTAACATAGGCGCGTTCTGAAGAGATGGCTGTTGTTGTCTCCTCCGGCTCAGAAGCTGGGAGGCTGTCAGCTACGGAGCCGTAGGATGTGGAAGCCGAACCCAGATGAGTCTTCTTTCCCTCCTGCTGAGACACGGTCGGTCCATTCGACTCCATTTCTACCAGCCCTGAGCCCTTTATTCACAGATCTGAAAGGAAAGGAAACCTTCTGAATGGATGAGTGGAAGCCGCGATTGGACACACGGGACAAAATGGGATCTGTCCCAAATGCAAGGATTGTCGGTAACTATGTGACTTGCAGATTGTACCCGTAAGGTTGTCTCTTTCTGAGTGACACGCTCCTTAATAAAGTACCAGTGTTGAAGCAGAGAAAGACGCCTTTGCCACAGATCCCACTGGTAAGAATCAAGAATGTATATATGAAGGCAGCAGATTTCAGTGCTCTAAAACAACGGTTAGAAAGGGATCCGCTCAGACTGCTCCTGCCTGATCGAGCGGGTGTCCCCCCAAGTGGGCTATTGGAGGCAGGGCCGGCCCCAGGCATAAGCGGCATAGGCTTAGGCCCCCCGACTGCCAGGGGGGGCCCTGGCTGCTAGTGAGCACAGGACTACTAGGGGAAAGGGGCCCCCCAAATCAAATGTTGCTCAGGGTCCCCCCAAAAGGCTAGGGACGGCATAGCTTAGAGGGATGTATCCCTTCGTCTAGTCTCCACATCGTTACTGTCCGCCACTCATGTGCATAGTAACCATTGCTTAAGGCTGCTGATTGGTTAGTGGCCGTGACAGTGTGAGGCAGGCCTCTTTACCCCCAGGTTGGACCTCTGGGTTTTGACTTGATTTCCCGGGAGCCTCTAAAGGCGGCCACTAGGATCAGGCCCCCCACGCATGCTCATATTAACATAGCCAAAAATTAGATATTTTGGGGGAACTCATAAAGAAGTTCTTTGTGCTCAAGTGCTCCGGTATCTAATTGAGAAAAACAGATGACAATCCACATTTTCTCACTGATCTTTTGTTGTGAAGGTCTTTTCTCTGCAGTGATTTACGTCAGCCCGAACCTCAAACAAAGCCAAATCTGAGAGAACCCCCCCATCGGTAGACCTTGGCGTTTCTCTCAGCAGATCTGTGGCCAATATCACATGACCATGAAAATACTTACCCACATCCAGGACCAGATTGATGTCAATGTGGCCGTTGACACATTCAAACAAATTCAAGATGTCCGTTGATACCAGAGCAGCCTGTCAGCCATGGGGGGATCACATGAGTGCCACACTAACAGTCCAGGTGACTGAAGTGCAATACACTCCATGCAAATGACCAGCGCCCAGGAATGTCTGCTATGATCACCTTGTGTGATCCACCTCCGTTGGGACTGTCGTACCAGCCGGGTCCCTCCAGAGGGTTAGGGCCCAAGGATTAGATGCGGATCACTTCGTTCAGGTGATGGGATTTGTGTTGATTCAGTACTAGAATGGGTTAGGGTTTCCATGGCTACATTCTGTACTGAAGTTTGAGTGAGGAAGGAGTCTATTGGCGTTGGCTGGGGGAGGTTGATAAAAAGGGGTTACAGGTTGTTTTGACCTCAGACGATTGAGGACGAGGTCTTATTTTCCTGTTATTGATTTATCTCTCTAGTTGTTGCTGTGGGGTAAACATGGGGGGTGTATGATCTACAGAAGTCTCCCATTTGTCTATTCTTATCGCCATACTGTGGTGATGCCACATCTAGCAGGGGATTTGATGTCATACCTCCACACGGAGAGCTGAAGGAGAAGACATGACTCAAGCTCCTCCTCTCACTTGGCCTTGGTTGAAGAGAGCGTTTTTTTGTGAGTTAAGCTGTATGGGTTTTAAGTCCTTTAGATTTCTTTCCAGTGCCTCACCCAAAAGAAGCCTTAATGTCATTGGACACTTGGCTATTTCAATCAAATACCAAATGAGTTTATCTCGTTTGAAGACACACTCAATCACCCTTGTGATACAGCTGTAGAACTGAAGAGGAGTCATTTGGGTTACAGTATGTCTCGGTGTACAAGTATATGGCTGATTTACTGAAGTTGTTCCACACTCAACATTTGATTTCTGGCCAAGCCAGGATAGTTATCTAATTATGTCATTCAGGACACAAGGTTTCTCATAATACAGGCTGTAACTATGGTGGCCAGCCTTCAACACTCTTTATGTTGTAAATTTTTGTGTTTGCTTCACAACAATTGTATGTTGAAAGCCTTGTATTTCCCACACTGTTATGGCTTCTTTACATTACGCTACACTTTCTGAGACGTATCAAAGAAGACACGAGATGCTAGATTGTTTTATCTTGTGTAAACTTGCAGATATAAATAGCCTGAGATGTCACTTTTGAGGTAGCGTGCGGCAAACTTTCAATGGAGCTCCCCCAGAGTTTTGCATGTGTGAAGAATATATGCAGTGCTCACGTATTACTTGATTCTCCCACGTTTAATGGTCACATCCTGCCTGGTATGTCGCAAACATGCCGGTTCAAATTGAAGCATATTTAACTATCCTGCCCTGAGTAGGAGAATTGATTGATGTGGTACTCTGCCTATTGATTAAGAGTTGTCTTTGTTACACCGCCTTGTAAGATGCACTTAGAAGTTGACTCAATCAAAACTGTGATTCTAAAGACCCTGGCAACTGATAATAAGTTAATCTGCAACTAGCTGTCTATTAAGCTTCCAAATACGTTATAGGCAAATGAAAGACATTGACCTAATCAATACACTACATTTAGGGTTTAGGTTCATTTGTCACTCAGTCAGTAAAGCTTAAGGCGCTTGCAACACCAAAGTAATGGGTGTGGTATTAAAATGCACGCAGGTGTTACTTTAAGTTGCTCGGATAAGAGTGTCTGCTGATAAATTAAATGTAAAGACCACTGACAACAAATTGTGTTTTATAAACATGTGATTACATTTCTGTAAAGTCTATGTTTTTACACTGGCTGTTGTCACCATAAACAGCCACAGTAGAGTGCGGGATGCATTCACTGCATTTGTATCAATGTAACAATTGTCGGTACAATTCCTTCCCAGAGTAACAGAACACAATAACATAGTTCAGGCCACGCAAAGACCCAACAACTTGTTGTTGTCGTTATTTACTTAATACAGCCACACTCTGCCATACATTGTGCTGTTTATTGTTTATTAACGTATACATGAGAGGCACACAAGCTCAGTTGCTGAGCCCAACGTAACCACAATATTCACAGTAAGTCACTACAACCCATTTTAACAGACTGACTTAAGGATGAAAGAAAGGTGTCTTACATGTTGGTTCATGAAGTCTTCAAGGCTTTCCACAGGTCACTCCATTATGCCCTTTTGAATGTCAAAGGGAGTCCCAATGTCCCCCAGACTAAAGACAGAGGCAGCATGCAAGGTACTCTTCATCTGGCTCTTACTTTCATATGCTGCTGGGATATTGCATTAACAATGAGCACAAGGGAACAGCCCCTTCTGGGTTGGTCTATAAGCTTTCACAAAATGCCTCACTGTGACGCAATGTTACAAACTAACCAATGGCCAGTCAAAACCCCCAAAACAATGACGACTTACCAAACTAACTCTATATACTGGGACAGATTGTGTATAGGAAATTATATCTTTCAAAGTCTATCTCTAAGTATGCTAAAAACACAGAAACTAAGAGACACACCAACTCTTCCCAGACAAGGTATGGATGATTTAAGTTTACACAGAATATCCTGCAAAGCAAAACAAGGTACAAAGCCTTTGTGTAACTCAGTAAATAGCACAGACAATGTTGTTCTTCTATGTATTGTTTGGACACAACCATGTCTAAATTTTACTCTGTGTTTTTCACCAGCCAGGGAAATGCAAAAATAAGATGATGTATTTTGAAATATGTGAAGCTTTCTCAAAATGAAGTTATAGTTGAAGACAATACACAACCTTGTATTGTTTTCCACTGTTACACTATATGACTCTGAAGTGCAGATTACAAAAGTCACTGTTGAACCACTCGTCTCTATACCAACCGCAAACATTGAAAATACAAAGTTTCAGTTCAAAACAAAACTGAAACAAAAGACTCATGTATGCTTATCTTATCCATCTTCTGGAATAAAAGAGATAATCTGCCCTGAATTTACGGGTATTTCTACTGCTTACTGTTTGGCTTGTTTACTATTAAGAAGGGCTAAGGAACCACTAGAGGATTGGCCACCCCTTTAAACCTGGTTCCTCTCATGGTTTCTTCCAAGGTTCCTGTCTTCTTAGCCACAGGCTTACAAAAGTCGCTGTTGAACCACTTGGCCCGTATCAACCACAAAAATAAGAAGTATCAGTTCAAAACAAAACCTCCCTGCTGACACCTGTGTGAAAAAAGTGTAAAAGTCATTCATGCTGGTATAAAAATGTATACTGTGCACTGTATTTACTGTTACCTCTAACTCGTAACTTCTTAACCACTGTCTTCGGTTTTTGCGTTGTTTGATTTTTAGGCTAGTAAAAGGGTTGGGACACTATTCGACTGCTGCTGATTTAAAATGGCTTTGAAATAGTTGTTTGATTGACTGCACATGAACTGATTATTAATCCATGTGCAATGGACTTCTAACATCGATGTGTAATCCATTCAAATTTCACAAAAGTACTTTAAACAAAACTTCCATCTCAGCATACAATTCAACAGAACTTTTCATACATACAGTATTTGCAAATGGAAGAACAGGTAAAATACTTTTTAGTCCTGAATGCCAAAACATTCAGGAAAGTCACAGTTGACCCATTTTGCACACCCCAAAGTGTTCCTTTGTTGTTTGTTGGCAATTAGCCAATCACCATTTCTCAATGAGTTTAAAATACTGATCCATGCAAACCATGAATCACACAATTTACAATTTACTTTCAAACTGGTAATGTTCTAACTCTCACATGGTTACCAATACAACTGAAAAGATGCAGTTATGTACTTCTGCTAGTAACACATTTTTTCATTTGATTCATTTTGAGCGAGATATGTTGTTTCTTTGTACTAAATACTAAGGATACCATAGCTCATTTAGTTAGGACTTTTTCCAAGTGTTTTTGATTATATATTGGTACACAGTTCATAACATAACACAACCATCCTGAGGATACATTCACGCTCCAAAGCACCACTTTTTTCATACAGTTGCCAAAAATCCCAATATGTCAAAGCGATGTTAAGACCATAGAGAAGGAAGGACTCATGCCGATACATTTCTGAGTATGGGGTCGATTAGGATATGCAAATCCCAATTAATCACAAACCATAATTATCCTCTGAGAGACAAATCTTAAAACTACGATTCTTATCCTACAGGTGTGCAAAAGACCTTTAGACACGATGTTGCTTAAAGTTATAATAGAAAAATAAAACCTATTTGAATTGCATACATATATTTTAAAGACTTAGCAGATGATGCCGCCCTCGAAAGAACAGTCTGCCTTACTGTTTTTTAGTGCGCATGTGCCACAGAATGAATGTTGAGCAAAACGGACTAGAAAAGAACAACTGACGCTGTCGTTATTTAGTGAAAGTAGATAACTCCCTAACCCTTGAATATTAACATTTATAATTTTAGAATCCAAATTGTAAAAACATGACGGAGCCACAGGCAGCACTCTTACTCAGGAGACAGCTGGCAGGTAATTTATAAACTGGTGGCAAACGTAAGCTACCTTAGCTAGCTACGCATACATTCGCATTTCGGGTTGTTATAATACTAGCTAACAACCATCTAGCTAATCCATCTAATTTGGCCCACTGGCGGAATATCATTTCATGTTAGTTTTCGCTTTTTTCTTAATCAACAGTACTGTCATGGTATGAAATGTCACCAGTCGGTATATTTCGATATTACTTGAATATAGTACAATGCATATTTCAGACTGTAATGCGTAACTAGTTGTTTAACGTTGTTTCATTCAAGCTCCCCATTGTGCTAACTACAAATGTGCACTAGCTTGCTACCTAGCAGATTTAGCTAATTTAGCTAGCCAAACAGTGAGTGGCAGTAACTTATGGGGTACAGGACCTTAGCAAGACTAGTTTAGCTACTAAAGGTAGTATGTGGTCTATGTTTTGGGTCATTATTGTTTGTCTTTTGTGGCTGATGATAACCTTCGAGCTAAAGAGGTTCATTGCCAATGCGAAACGATTCAACGTCAAGTTAGCTAGCTAGAGTAGCTGAACAACTTTGATGTGCTCGTTACCCTTTTGTTTTGGACGTCATTCGGAAGGCAAGCTAGCTGAAATTAGCCAATTGTCAACTAGTCATTTTGGACAATTATTGTCTGTCATGCAGTTAAGCTAAAACTTTAAATTAATTCATGGTCGTTAATAAATTTGCTTTAAATGCGTTTATTCTGTTTAAAATTGTCTGACATGCGCAACGATTATTTGTTTTGTTCCCAGCAGAACATCCCTCTTGTTAAGATTAATGTCAGTTCATCTTTGCTAAGCATATTTGGGCATTGTCCTTATCCACCTCTCATAAATGTAATGGGTAACTGTTTTAAGTTGCTTACGCTACCTCAAATAAGGTGTCAAGGGTACATTCAGGAATGTGCCTACCTAATACAGTACTACTGCGCCTTTCAAGCTGATACACACACACACACACACACACACAGGTTTTAGTCACGCACAGTTCTGTATTATGTTTCTTGTTCTTTATATGCTGTTGAAGGTATGTTCTAGTAAATGCAAATGGATTTTACAGGCTACTGTACAGCTGATTTTCATGTGAGCTTCCTGGTTTCCTTATCATGTAAAGGTTATATACATAAACAAATACACCTTGCCAATTTCTCACAGCGGAGGGTTAACACTACGGTTTAAAGCCTATGTGGCTGTATTTCAGAGGCCTACCCTGGCCCCGCCTCCATCTTTGAAATAGGACATCCTTGATCCACACATGCCATGCCACTCAAAACCTATGACATTGACCGACCGACTGATTGCCGGTCATCATGCCGCTAAAAGGCGCATCACTTACTCAGCAGTTTGTCTTACTTCCACTTCATGCAAGTGTGGGTGCATTTCAACATGGCTTTTGTTGGCTGACTCCTGTTAAGATCCTTGTTTCAGAAGGAAAGTTGTTAGTTGGCAAGGCACATGCCCAGGTGATTCTTCCTGGACCAGAGTCTATGGTGTGGCGGATGGTCGCTGGTCTGTGGCTGTGCTGCGGTTTTATTTCCAGTTTAAACTGGTACCCTGGTATTATCGGCACGAAAGGCATACAAATGATTTGTAGGCCAAAACGTCGATGATCTGAGTGAAGAACATTACTCCCGAGTCTTTACATGCGTAAGCCAGCATTCCATCAAACAACGGAGTGGCGAGTCACACTTTATTCACTAGGTGGAATTCAAGGGTCATATATAGCCCTTTTCTTCCAAGGAAAAAGCAATGCTATTAAAATGTTTTTATTTTGACTTCCCAGAGCTGAATAAGAACCCCGTGGAGGGATTCTCAGCAGGCCTGATAGATGATAATGACCTCTACAGATGGGAAGTCTTGATCATTGGTCCACCAGACACATGCTAGTAAGTCTGCCAGTCCCACTCTAATTCAGCTGTTTAGGCGGGTTGATCAGCCATCTGGGGAGTGTTTGCATTTGGGCAAGGGATGCATTGCTATTTTTATTTTATGTACAACCTCTGTCTGTTTGTGTCTGACTATCTTGATATCTTTGGTGTGACTGGGAGTCCCATTAAAAAAAATGGGACTCCATTAGAAACAAAGCATTCCGTTAGAAACGGAGCATTCTAGATCTTTTCAACATTTATATTTGACTGTAGTGTATTTATTGCTGCCTTTTTATTCACAGCGAAGGGGGTGTGTTTAAAGCACATCTCACGTTTCCCAAAGACTATCCTCTCAGGCCACCTAAAATGAAGTTTATCACAGATATATGGCACCCCAATGGTAAGTATGTAATTTGTAAAATCTTTCTTGAAAGTGTCACTGCTAGTTTTGTCTGTTTACTGTTCAGGAAATATGCTTTCCCACAGGCAGGTCAGTAGTTCTCTGTTTAAAATTAACACAAATATAATCACAGTATAACAAGTCAATTAAACTTCAGGGATATCAAACAGTCCAGTTAGAAAGCATAAGCGATTGTGGATCTATGTCACCTGTTTTAGTGCAAATGTAAGTGACAACAGGGAATGGTTTTGCAGGTGGTGGCCACAGACGGTTGCTCTCTCTCCTTATCCTTCCTGACTGATTCTTCTCAGTTTTGCTAATTCACCTGTCACTAAGGAGGCGGTAGCTGCACCCCATTCAGGTAGTCCAGGCCCTCCAGGTATGGCACATCCATACGTGCACAAGAAGTTCTGCTGTGTCTCCCATTACAGTCTCAAGAGCATGGAGGAGATGCCAGGAGACGGGCCGTTAGATAGGGCATCAACCCAGCAGCAGGACTAGCATCAGCTTTTTTGAGCGACGAGAAACAGGAGGAGCACTGCCTGAGCCCTACAAAATGGCCTCCAGAGAGCTACTGGTGTGCATGTTTCTGACCAACCTGTCAGAAACGGACTCCTTGAGGGTGGTATGAGGACTTGATGTCTTCTAGTGGGACCTGTGCTCACAGCGCAGCACCGTGCAAATCGATTTCCCAGGACACACCAGAATTGGCAGGTCCGCCACTGGACGGTTCCTCCTGGTACAGGACAGTGCCTGGCCTTAAGTAGGCAGTTTCTAGGTGACGAAGGCATTGATGCCATTGACTGGCCCTTACGTTCCCCAGACCTGAATCCAATTGAGAGCCTCTGGGACATCATTTATCGGTGCGTCAGATGCCACCAAGTAGCACCACAGACTGTCCAGGAGCTCACTGATGCCCTGATCAGGTTTGGGAGGAGATCGCCCCAGGACACCATCTGCTATTTCAATGGTGTACTTTGATGTTTGGTGTGAGCCCCTAAATTGGTTGGTGATTTTGGTTTCTATTGAACGTTGTTACGTCCTTTTGTTTTCATCGAATTACACAATGTACAGTAAAGATTTTGCTCTAATCTATAACGTAGTGTTTTTCGCACTTTAGCAATGCACTAAAATCGTTTTCTGTGTATTTTTTTTAAATGTATTTATCCAATTTCAATGTGCATTTTGAAGATGTTACAACAGTTCACTTGTAGGCTATTGAATACTCTGACTATTTTATTGACAAGCTACCACCTTTCCTTGTGCAGTACAGGTGTATCTAAAAAAAAGTTTTAATATTGTGGAAAATTACTTGAGATTCACTACACAAGTTAAACATTTCAAGACTTTTGTTTTAATATTTGATTACAGTTCCTCAAAATTTCAATAAAAAATTTATAGTACAGAATTGTTGACCTGAGAAGAGCTCTAATCAGCTAATGCACTAAAAACACCTGCAAATGTTTTTTGAGTATGTACATTCATGCACTCAATATTTGTTTGTTTGGGGGGGCTCCTTTCGTGCAAATGACTGCATCCATGTGGTGTGGCATGGATGCAATCAGCTTGTGTCACTGCTTAGGTGTTACGGAAGCCCATGTTGCTTTGATAGCGGCCTTCAGCTTGTCGGGGTTGTTGAGTCTGGTGTGTATCAGCTTCATCTTGATGATACCCCATCAATTCTTTATGGGATTTAGGTCATGCGTGTTTGCTGGCAAACCAAGTGCGGTAATTCCATGGGCAGCGAAACAGTTACCAGTGGTTTTGGTCCTCTGGGCAGGTGCCAAGTCTTGCTGGAAAAGAAAATCATGAAGCTTCCAGGCAGATGGAAGCATGGTTTGCTATCAAATTTCCCAATAGACAGCTGCATTGACTGTGGACTTGATAAAACACAGTGGACCAGTACCAGCAGATTCTGTGCTTCTACCTCTTTTTGGGACTCTGGGACCTTGATTTCCAAATGTAGAGAGGACTTTGGACCACTGTTGCTTGTGTACCTTATCCTGCAACACTTTCCTTAGTCAACTTTTCATGAATATGCTTTTATACAGCACTTCGTAACAGTCAGTCTTATGGACAACTGTCAAGTCAGCAGTCTTCCTCATGTTTGTGGTGGTGTGCACTGAACCAAGATTAAAACCAAAACGCTTGAAATGTTTCACCTTGTGTAATGAATGTAGAATATTTTAAGGTGTCACTTTGATTTGAATTAAGGGATAAAAAAATGAAATTCTGATTTTGAGATGCACCTCTATTACAATGGCAGGTGCTTTAGGAAATCCACAGGTCCAGTAAGAGAATAGTGTTTGTCCAGCTGTATAATCCATTGTGGCTATCACGTTAAATAAACTAAAATGTAACAATTTGATGAGAAATTAATTGGCTTGTCAGTTAAAAGAAAAAACATCCTTTTGTAAATCGTCATTTCCATATGTATTAATTTCATTGGCCGAGAGCATGGAGTTACCGGCTAATTAAAACCATAACACATTCACACATCATTCGGTCAATTAGTTGTATTGAGACCCGAAGCTAAGAGTGATTGTGTTTGTTTTGTCCTGTTTGCAGTTGACAAGAGCGGTGATGTGTGTATATCTATTTTGCACGAGCCTGGTGAGGACAAATATGGCTATGAGAAGCCAGAGGAGCGCTGGCTTCCCATCCACACGGTGGAAACCATCATGATCAGTGTTATCTCCATGTTGGCTGACCCTAACGGAGACTCGCCTGCAAATGTCGACGCTGCAGTAAGTGTTATCTCCACTTGGGAAATCGGGAGGCTTACGCTGATCGCAGTACTCTATGAATTGTGACATTCGCTCTCCACTTTTCAACACTTTTCCCGCTCGTCGTTTCCCTGCAGAAAGAGTGGAGGGAAGACAGACACGGCGAATTCAAAAGGAAAGTTGCCCGCTGTGTAAGAAAGAGCCAGGAGACTGCCTTTGAATGACTTCTAACCTGTGGCTTCTAGCTTCACATCGTCAGGGTAAGTGTACCGGACTTTGGCCCGTCGGGCCTTTTACAAGCTGTGCCTTGTGACTCTTATTACACAGCATCTCCGAGGTTACTTATCACTGTGTTCACGCTTTGTTTATTTCTGGAAGATCCTGTGCTTTCAACTGGGAGCAAAGATGTATGTTCTTGTCATTCCCAGGTCTCCAGTTGAGAATCAACATGGCATTGTTTTCCTGCACTCTGTCACCCTATATGCCAGCTTGACTTCATTGCATTTGGCAGGAAAAGTTTGGCAACAGTAGGCCTGCCATAGAACATAACCGCTGTTACCAGAGGCTGACCGAAAACCGCCAAGCCAGTGCCAACTCAACAACTACATAAAAGATTAATAACACATTTTTTTTGAAGTCTACGAAAATGCTTCAACCTTTTCAGGAAGATATTGTAAAGATCTGTATATAGCACAGAAATAAAACTGGATAATATATTACCTGTTCCTGTACATCCAGCAAGTGGTGCTTAAATGGCGCATTTCTAGTTTGAATTGAAACCCTGTAAGTTCTTGAGGATTTTAGTCCATTTCTATCATCAACATCTCCTCTAGTTTGCACTAGCATAGTTCTGTAACGGGTTGCTTTGGCAGACAAGGGGGTCTTGTAGAAAGCCGAACGGTTGGAGTCTGATGTTGTAGATTGCCGGTATTGAAGAAGTGCCGGGGTTATTTCTAGAATGACATGAGTTTTAAGGCCAAAATTGTATCTACACTCGTGTCTATAGGTGCACTGGAATACAAACATCTGTAGCATGCTTGTCCTGTTGGGTTCCTTCACCCTAAGCACTTCAGGGGAAGCTGCTGTAAATGGATGGGGTTTTACCTGCGTCTTTATTTGGCATTTTAACACCGCGCTGAGACCACCATTGCTGACCATACCCCGTTTGTTGTGTTCAGGTGTGTTCGTTTGAAGTCACGCATGCACAAACTGAGCTCATGGTAATTTTTTAATTTCTTTTTTTCTTTCTGAAGTGCCTGCTATTGGGAATTACACCCTGTTTTGAACCAGAGTTGGTTCTGGAAAGATCTGGGGAAATTGCTAAACAACAACATTGCTTGAGTGTGTATGTACGAGTGTGCATTTTCTTTCTATTTTTTTTTTTTTTTTTTTTAATCTTTCACACCAGGATGATGTATAATTAAAGTATTGGTAACAATTCAGTGTAGCAATAACCTTACCTTGGTGTGTTGTCCACTGTTGCCCATTTAGTTTCGTTTTAGGGTGATGTGTGGGGAAATCTCCCCTATATTCCTCTGGATCAAGCCGATTTAATTTGCAGCGCTTCTTTTGTTTTTGATGGTGTACTAGGTAGGATTTGAAATGCATGCTTTAACTTAAGGTTTAGTTGTTGGTCGTTTCTGGGGTTTGATTTAAATGGTGTGAAAGTATGTGCCCTGTTTATTCTTTTTCCCTTTGTCTATGATCCCCAGTTTTCCCCTGTTTTTTTATTTTACTCTGGCTCTGATGGAATATTGCAGTTTACTTGCCTAATGTACAAAGACAAAGTACTGATGTATATTTTTCATGTTATGACAATTGCCACCTGTAGTGAATTCTAAAATAAGACTTTTTTTCAGTAATTTGCTGGGGTGTTTTCTTTCAATGAAGTTGATATGCACAATTTCTGTCATATGATCAGACCCTCATCTAGCGGTGTCTTTTTTCCCCTCACCATTTCCTGGCTCTGACCAAACGCTACCTGCTCTCCATGTTGTGGCTTGATTTTGGCACATAATACACCATCACTCAAAACATTAAGACTAAAGCTACATTTGAGTATTGTGTCGCTTCAATGTCGACAAATGACTCCGGTTACTTGGTAAAAACAATATGCAGGTGGTTACATTTCAGTAATTTAGAAAACACTCTTGGTGCCAGTTTCGCTAAGATTGATTAGGACTCGTTTAGAACAAAAACAAACAGTTGAATAGAAACTTCATTGAGCTTGTTTTCTTTAGTCATAGACTAGTTTTAGGCCATTTGTGAGAGACAGTTGCAGTGCATTTATTTTGAGAGCAAGGTGAAATTATGATGCGATTTAGTGAGTAAACCTTGCTCAAGTGCATTTAGTTTGCAGTATTGCTGCAGGATATTCAAAAGATACAAGTAACAATATTAAACAATATAATTTGTGGTAATTGCCAGAGATTTGTGCCACCGTCCAGCACAAAATTGTTGGGAAGCAGATGTGTCCATTTTTTAAATGGTTTCAGGGAGCTGTGCCAAGAACAGGCTCCAGCTTAGAAAAGAGTGTACTGCAGCACTGCTCAAATGTCTCACTTTCCGCAATTTACTAGAATGTGTGGTTGCAGCTTAACACAAGTAACCAATGCATGCATTATAATACATCTAAATAGTATTTGCACTGTTTCCGCCCATTTCTTGCTTTGTCATCCCGCGTCTCGCGATAGAAAACCTAAAGCCACGGAAACAACATGGCGGAAGGTATGTGACTGATTTTTTGAATATTTATACGCCCTTTCGTAGGTGCGAATTAATGTATTGCCAGAATCACTGAATGGCTATACTACATTTGACCTAATTTGGATTTCTAATGTTATATGATGTAAACCACTGTCTCGCATCCGTATGATGCAGTTTAAAGTCAATTTCCTAGCTTGCAAGTCAGGTGGTGTTGGTGACTGATGGTGGAGTGGGTTGGGCGGAGAAGGCAGCTAACGTTAACTACTCTGTAGGCACTTGTTAGGTAATTCGCCGGGTGGTGGAACGTAATGAGCTGTATTGTTAGCAAAAGAAAACAGAATTTACGAACACAGAATGCATAACAAAGGTGATTATACACTTGTTGGCCTTTTTCGTCGATATGGTAACTTGTCCAGCTTGCTCACGTTAGCTACTTAGCAAATCATCCGAAGACGAGGTCATTTTTTGATTAGAATAACGGTACAATAACAATGTATCGCGTTGCTATCTATAGTGCAATCTAACTACAAGAGATTATACATGGCAACCAAATGCACAATTGCTGTTGTGTAGTACTGTAATCTTGGGTTTTCTTGCGGTTAATTAGCTAGTTGCAATACCTTAAACGTATACTGCTTAGAGATATTTGTGATAGATCGGTTTACCTTCATTGTAGATTAAATTGGTTGGCAAATTATTTGCATTGACTTTCAAATTACTATTTAGTTTTACATTTAGCCTCCGCAGTGAATAAACGGTCATGTAATAATCAGATCACTAGATTGAAGTTAAGGACCGAGGTGTGTCAGTGTGTTGCTCCGATGAAACCTGCAATACTTTTTATTAAAAATGATAAACACCAAAAGAAAAGTACTGCCTTTACAGACTACACAAGTATTTTGGTGCTGAAATGCGTATTTAAAAACGAAATGCTGTGTGACGTCGGAGCTGCAGTGTGCGTTTAAGAGCTCGTCAACTCTACTTCTTAAAGGGTATACACTTAGCTACGTTAGGTCTTCAATACAACTCAAGTAAATACATTTTTCACCAGATTTTTTAACTTTTAAAATATGTATATATATGTCTAGAAGGTTCCCGGTTCAAGGTAAAATGCTTAAAACATTCACAGCATTGCCAGTCAAAATGAATGGAACATCATGAATGAAGTGTACATGTTGCACTTTGTAAATCATATCTGTGTAGTTTGGTTGTGGATACGGTTTTCCGTTTAATAGCTCAGCTTATCTCCCTGTTGCAGCCATCCTTTCCTGTGTCCGTTGATCAGGTGGTGCTGGCTGTCAGCCTTCTGCCAGCCACCTAGATTTAACCCTGTGTGATGTGAATATAATGTGCTGTGTCAGCATTCCCTCTTTACTCAAACTTAGGAAGAAAAGGGAAGGAAATGTGGGAGGCGAGTTCTACCCTGGTATGATTGGCCTTCAGCCCTAATCTACACCAACTTTGGCCTGTTTTACAGACAGGAAGTTGCCTTGCAAAATGGGCTTCTTTGTAGCAATACATAGACTAGCGGATTTTTGGATTCCTTTTACAAGATGAAGTGAGGTGATTTGTTCTCACTTCTACATCGAGTGGTTTCCTGATGTATACGAACAAACCCGTGGTGTCTCGTGAAAGTGGTCTTCTCACCCTGCGGCTCACGCCCATGGACGTGGCTTTTTACCCCGATTCTGTCCCTTCCCGGCGACAGAGGAGGTGGCCAAGCTCCAGAAGCACCTAGCCCTGCTGAGGCAGGAGTACGTGAAGATGCAGCAGAAGCTGGCCGACACAGAGAGGCGCTGTACCGTGCTGGCTGCACAGGCCTCCGGCCAGGGCTCGGCCAATGCCTCCGGAGCCAAGGCGGGGGAAACCTTCGTCAGCCGCCTGCTGGACATCGTGGCCGAGCTCTACCAGCAGGAGCAGTACAGGTGTGTGGAGGGGTTGCCGCCAGTCACTGCACCTGCGTTCCCTTGTTCTGGGCCTCTTGAGGCGGGAAGTGTCTTTCGCCCGATGCGATGTACGTTGTGCTGTTGGAGGGCATCCACGGATGCTTTCTGTTTTAGAGTACCCCGCGAGGTCGTAGTCTCTGATTCGCAGCCGTCTACAGACATACGGCGTGTTCGGCATTGAGTGAGCATGGCCTGTGCTCTGTCTGTCTCGCCCACGCCGTGACTGTAGTGACCTGAAGGTGACCGTCGGAGAGCTGACGATCAACGCTCACAAGTTTGTCCTGGCCGCTCGCAGCGACTCCTGGAGCCTGGCCAGCCTGGCGTCTACCTCAGAGCTGGACCTGTCAGGTGAGTTCCTTAACCCCCCCCCCCCCCCCCCCCCCCCCCCCCCCCCCCCCCCCCCCCCCCCCCCCCCCCCCCCCCCCCCGCCCGCCAGAAATAAAGTACGAGTCCACACCGTTTGATAAAGTGCAACGCGAAAGGTGTCTTTCACCGCGTCACTGCCGTTGAGCGGGCGCGTCTCTCCTCCACACGATGTCATCACCGCTGTCTCTTCTCTCCTCCACACGATGTCATCACCGCTGTCTCTTCTCTCCTCCACACAATGTCATCATCGCTGTCTCTTCTCTCCTCCACACAATGTCATCACCGCTGTCTCTTCTCTCCTCCACACGATGTCATCACCGCTGTCTCTTCTCTCCTCCACACGATGTCATCACCGCTGTCTCTTCTCTCCTCCACACGATGTCATCACCGCTGTCTCTTCTCTCCTCCACACGATGTCATCACCGCTGTCTCTTCTCTCCTCCACACGATGTCATCACCGCTGTCTCTTCTCCGATCTCGTGTGTTGCAGATGCCAAGCCGGAGGTTGCCATGGCGATGCTGCGCTGGGCCTACACCGACGATCTGGAGCTCTGCGAGGACGATGCCTTCCTCATCGAGCTGATGAAGCTGTCCAACCGCTTCCAACTGCAGCTGCTCAGGGAGAGGTAGGCTGCTAGGGTTAGCGCAGGAGTCCAGGAGAAGAATGGGTTTTACCAGGGTTAGCGCAGGAGTCCAGGAGAAGAATGGGTTTTACCAGGGTTAGCGCAGGAGTCCAGGAGAAGAATGGGTTTTACCAGGGTTAGCGCAGTGGTCCAGGAGAAGAATGGGTTTTACCAGGGTTAGCGCAGGAGTCCAGGAGAAGAATGGGTTTTACCAGGGTTAGCGCAGGAGTCCAGGAGAAGAATGGGTTTTACCAGGGTTAGCGCAGTGGTCCAGGAGAAGAATGGGTTTTACCAAGGATAATTCCTACTGCTAACGGCATAATGATATGAGGATGTATATATATATATGTATGTATATGTGTGTATATGTGTGTGTGTATATATATATATATAAGGTCTGATACTGGGCCTGAGGTTTTCATCCTGGTACCTAACAGCAGACAGGATACTGCTGGCTAGCAGTACAGAGAGAGCAATTGTCTGTCCACCACCTGCAACACCATTCCATTTTTGGGGGTTGTCGTGCTGTTGCCTCTAGTGCACCAGTTGTCACTTTAATTTGCACCGAAACAGGTGACATTGAATCCCAATCACTTATGCTTTCTAACTGGACAGATTGATATCCCCAAAGTTTAATTGACTTGGTGTTATACTGTGAGGATTAAGTGTTCTCTTAATTTCTTTTAGCAGTGTATATGTACATATGTAAATGTTGTATAATATTATTCTACTGTTCCCTATAGCTGTGTTGAATAAACATAAAGCTTCTCAATTATGTCAACCAGTCGATCCACTGTGGGTTCGAACCCCTCAGGGCACATGAGCTCTATGTGGCAATTTTATGTTCCATTGACGTCTAGGTGCATGTATTCATTGACCCCAATTATTGCTTTTGTTCTCCTGGAAAAGGTGTGAAAAAGGAGTGATGTCATCAGTGAACGTGAGGAACTGCATCCGGTTCTACCAGACGGCTGAGGAGCTGAACGCCACAACCCTCATGAACTACTGTGGAGAGATCATCGCCAGCCACTGGGTCAGTGTCCACTGTCCGTCCAGCTGACAGCTCACTATTCAATCGACTCTTCAGCTGATCGTCAAAATGACTGTTCACTCTTTAGGCGACTGTTCACTGTTCAATCGACTCTTCCACTGATACTGCTCAGTAATCAACAGATTTTGCACTGGTCGGGGGACCGTTCATTATTAATCCGGCTGTTCATAAATATTCAGATTCTGTTGACATGCTTGGAGATTTATATATTTAGATATAGTGAGATGTAATATAGCGTGTGGCCCCCCGTTTCATCTGGGATATCTTGGCTTGAACTTGGATTTTGACTTCGTTATACCACCTGATTTGTTACTAGAAGTTCTGTCGTTATTTAGAAACATTACCCAGCATCCTCTGTGGTTATCTGTCGGTTGAGGTGAGATTGGAGGAACACTTTGCTGTTAAAATAAAACTGAGTGGCTAGATTCCTATCTACCTGTCAGTTTCTGGTAAACCAAAATATGAGTTTGTATCTAGATACAATATTAACAACAGTTCTTGGTCCGACATGTTATACTGTAAATACAATGACATGAGGAAGAACAAACAATTGCCTCTAGGCCCTTTGCTAGGACAATAATATAGAATCCTTTACAAAACACTGGGAGCTTAAATACTTCTGGTTTTCTAGTTTACCGGTTTTCAACAACTTGGGACTTGTACGTCACTGAAATGTTATTTCAGGACTTGCATTACAACTGGACAAACTAGCTCAGATTGGTAGTCCTACTTCCAAATTTCAAGTTGTGACATCATCCTAGATCTCAGATTTCCCAGCCTGAAGGTCTCGGATGTTTGACCGTGTTCCTGACTGTCCCGAAATCACCACAGGCCTTCTGTTCCTCTACTTTATGTAATCAAGCTTCTTCCCTCCCTCCCCCCTGAAGTTGAGCCTGCTTATGATGGTGGGGGTGGTGACAGGCTTCATTTGCATGTAGTTAACAGTCATGCAAGCCTACAGGGGAGCCATGTTTTCTGTAGATTATTAAATATGTGCGTAGGTCACCCGGTCCTCGCTAAACAGAAAGTTAGAAAGTACACTGAATGTTTTGGTTTGGTGCGGAACTGATCTCCAGCCAGCCCTTTGCCTGTCAAGGAGCTGGTGAATTTACTGCTGAGTAAAACCTTTCTCTCGCTCTCTCTCTCTAAGCCACATATATTACTCTGCCCTAAACTTTACTTAGATGGGAGGAGATTAGTGGGGAGATTAATTAATTTGAATGTAAATACGGTGTTGATGCCATGTGTTTCATGACAGAGAAAGGAAAACAAATTTTCCTTTCTCTGTCATGAGAAGGAAAACAAAAGAGTAAGTTTATCCGTTTCACAGACAAACGAAAACATTTCATAACATTTCCAAACGGCCACCTTTCCCAACAGGATGACCTGAGGAAAGAGGACTTTAGCACCATGAGTGCCCCGTTGCTCTACAAGATGATCAAGTCCAAAACCGAGTTCACGCTTCACAAGGCAATCAAGGTGGAGAGGGAAGACGTGGTTTTCCTCTTCCTCATCGAGATGGACTCACAGGTGAGGGAAAAACTTCAAAGGTTTGCGTCACACCATATGTAGAGGTCATGTTTCTGGGAAAAACAACATCCAACATCTCTGGAGGAGCCCAGCTTGCAGGAGGTTTTGTGTGGTTATGTTGGGAGGACACACTTCTGGTGTCTTTTTTTTTAATTTTTTTTTTAAAGGACTTTCTACTACACAATGGTAATGTTACTATGTTGACTAGGAGTGTAAGGGGTCATGTGTTCCCGAATGCATTGAAAATAAAAATCTTACCAGAGTGATTGGTATGGTAGTGGATGTGGAACTACCCTCTAGCAAAAACGAACAAACGTAATGAAACCCTTTCTTGTTTTATAGTTTCACCTACTACAAAATGTAGTTAGTACTGCAAGAGAGAATTCCCCTGTTTTAAATGTTTCATCTGTTTTGAATGGCCTACACAATGTATTCTCCACATTTGTTTAGAATTGCCTACACACGTTGTATTCTCCACCTCTGTTTAGAAGGGTCTACACATCTTCTATTCTCTACATCTGTTAGAAGGTTCTACACATCTTCTATTCTCCACCTCTGTTTAGAAGGGTCTACACATCTTCTATTCTCTACATCTGTTAGAAGGGTCTACACATCTTCTATTCTCTACATCTGTTAGAAGGGTCTACACATCTTCTGTTCTCCACCTCTGTTTAGAAGGGTCTACACATCTTCTATTCTCCACATCTGTTTAGAAGGGTCTACACATCTTCTAGTCTCCACATCTGTTTAGAATGTCCTACACATTATTGTCTGTATCCATAGTTGCCTGGGAAGCTGAATGAGCTGGACAACAATGGGGACTTGGCACTGGATCTGGCCCTGTCAGGTAAACTGGAGAGTATCGCCACAACGCTGGTCAACAACAAGGCAGACGTGGACATGGTGGACCAGAGTGGCTGGAGCCTCCTGCACAAAGCCATCCAAAGAGGTGGGATGCATTGACCCACTGGCTTTGCTTGTTCTTTTACTTGCCTTCTATTTCAACTGTTCATATTGACTATTGAAGACCTGGACCAAGGAATAACAGTTAGAAGGCTCATTTACACAAGAATACAGTCACTATGTACAGTGGGATAGGCAGTAGGTTGTGTGTGTGTGTGTACAGATGGATGAGGTTACAATAAGAGGTGATGCATATACATCACAAAACCCCAGTCTCAATGTCTGGCAAGCTGGCCTTCTAGGCAGAGTTGTACAGAGAAAGCCAGACATACAGATGGATGAGGTCACCATAAGAGGTGACGCACATACAGATGGATGAGGTCACCATAAGAGGTGACGCACATACAGATGGATGAGGTCACCATAAGAGGTGACGCACATACAGATGGATGAGGTCCTGGTTCTCCACACTTCTGCACCTGCACACACCCATCTCTCCTCCACCCACCCATCTCTCCTCTACCCACCCATCTGTCCTCCCTGCAGGTGACGAGTTTGCCTCCACCTTCCTCATCCGACACTCGGCACAGGTGAACGCCGCTACGGTCGGGGCGGTGGAGACGCCCCTGCACCTGGTGTGCTCCTTCAGCCCCAAGAAGCACTCCGGGGAGGTGATGGGCGGCATGGCCCGCATCGCTGAGGCCCTGCTGAAGACCGGGGCCAACCCCAACATGCAGAACAGCAAGGGCAGGTGGGTCTTCCTAACCACAGAGCATC
>JACXGK010008052.1:0-23489 GCA_016801125.1 Novumbra hubbsi
CCTCCAAGGCCATCAGAGGGCCCCACGGATGGAGATGGGGGCTGCAGGACGGGACACGCCCACCCAGGAAGCTCGCTCATCAATTTTGATACAATGACTGGGGGGGGGATAGGCTACATTAAAGGTGTCCGATGTGAACGGACTTCAGATCTTCCTAGCTGTATTTTGGGGAACGATCTCCAGATATATCTGTAATAAAGGCGTTTACTTTGGAAATAGCTGACCGTGTGGACATTCTCTGATTCAGGACTCGGGGGAGTAGTTTGAATTCTACAGCATACAGAACACCTGGTAAAAGCAGCAATCTGGATTAATACCTCAACATACAGAACAGCTGGTAAAAGCAGCTAGCTAGGTTAATACCTCAGCATAAAGAACACCTGGTAAAAGTAGCTAGCTAGATTAATACCTCAACATACAGAACAGCTGGTAAAAGCAGCTAGCTAGGTTAATACCTCAGCATAAAGAACACCTGGTAAAAGTAGCTAGCTAGATTAATACCTCAACATAAAGAACACCTGCAGACGAACATACAGGGGAGGGTTTAGTGGTTGATTGGTTGGACATTCAGGGGAGGGTGTAGCAGTTGATTGGTTGGACATACAGGGGAGGCTATAGGGGTTGATTGGTTGTTAAAGTTTTATGATTGATCTATTAGCTATCACTCTTGTTTTTTTTACTAGAAATTGTGTAATGTGTCCTTATATGTATAGTGTAATGTCTTTGTATGTGGTCTTTCTGAGTGTGGTCTATTATTTTTTTATTTAAATAATTGTTTGTTTTTACAACTTCAATCTATCTTCAAATGAGGCCTAATCTCTCTGTGTGTCTGTAGCTGTTGGATCCCAGCCAGAGGTTTCTATTAAGGGACCAAGAGATGGAGGAATGGGTCTGGAGTGTACATCTACAGGCTGGTATCCTGAACCTGAGTTGGAGTGGCTGGACAGTAAAGGAGTCTCTCTCGCTAGGGGATCCACAGAGACACACAGAGACCATGATGGACTCTACTCAGTCAAACTATATGTCGTTGTAAAGGAGACTGACACAAACAGCTTTATATGCAGACTCATACAGAGACATCTCAGTGTCCCGATGGAAACCAAATTAAACATCCCTGGTGAGTCAGTGTAGCGTATTCTGTCATGTGTGAGTTTAGAAATAACCTTCAAATCCAATTTCTCTGACAATGGGTCACTACTTTTAAGTTCTTAAACTTCCACAACACCAATTACAGTCCCGCAGGGAAACATGTTGTGTCCTATTAATTTGTTCATATTTCTATGCTCCCACATGGTTCTTTCATCTGCATACACATCACAGGTGTATAAATAACATTGTTATGTACATTTGTATTGATAAGGAATATAATCAGCTTTTGATTTTCTTGTTTAGGTGAAATGTTTCATCACAACGTCCCAGTAAAAGTGTCCCTAGTGGAGATTTTTTTTGCCCTTGTCATACTTTTAGTTGTGGGAATGATCTGCTTCAGAGTGAATCTTAATAAGAAAGGTAATACAAATAATTTGTTAATAATAGTTTTTTGGATTGACATTTACATTTTTTTTTATAACTTACTAAAATAAAAATAAGTTTTTGGCATATTTAGAATAAAAAGCATTCTTAAAGGTTACTCGGGTCGTTTTTACAAATAGATTATTATTTAGAAGCAAAGAAAGGATAAAGCTTTGAAGCTACAGTGCCTACGGAAAGTGAATCCCTTGAACATATTAATATTTTACAAAAACTTTAGTTTCATGAATATAAATTAGGGTTATGAATAACTTATCTAAACCCCTTACTACACACGTTACACTCTGGTTCTCCTTGATCATTTAAGAATGAAATCAAGTATTTCAATTTACCAGAGACATTGATTCATTTTACACCTTTGTTTATAGAGCCTAGTCCCGTGTCAACATCTTTTGTGAGAACAAACAACAGCCCAGAGAACTCCACAGCAAACCGGTAAGTGTGAACTCATAACCCACTCTGACAACGTGGTGTAAATATACAACTCTGGAAAAAAATAAGAGACTGCTGTAAATTTTTCTTTCCTTTCCAAGAGAGTTTAACTTTTGTTTGTGAGGAACAGAACTGGCAGTGGCCTCTTAAATTGAACCATTCTGTTCCTCACTCCAAATTTCTCTTTTTAACTATTTTGGAAAGTAAAGAAAGATGTGCTGTGGTCTAGAGCTCTATATCTGGAGTACTTACATTTCTGAACAACTATGTGTTCCAAAATAAATACATATAACATCAAAATTGTCCACATGCCAATATCCATTTAGTTCAGGAAACAGTGACCAATATAACACATTTCTGAAATGTATAACGTACAGAAAACGTCAACACACAAACACTGAAAAATGTCAACCCAGCCCTTGTGCAAAAGTATTCTACACGCGTGCTGTGGAAGCTTCCGGTTTCCAAAGATGAAAGAAATTCCCCCAATCATTATCCTCCACCTGAGAACCAATGAAGTTGCTGTAACATTTTCAAGATAGAACCCCCCCATCCCCAAGGACTATTGGTCAGGGTGTAAATCTGAAGGAAACTTAAGACCAAAGAGAATTCTGTAGAAGTTAGAGATGAAGTTCTAACTAATGCATGAATTAGGAAGAAAATACAAAATAGTACCCAAAAGTTTAGATGTTGCAGAAAGCACAGTTGGATTAATATTCCGATATGTAGAAGATGAAATACAACAGATGCAAGGGTCGGGCATCATTGAAGTGGCTCAAGAACAATAATTAGATGTTCTACACTGGCCCAGACAAAGTCCAGATCTCAATCCCACTGAGAATCTGATGCATTGTTTAAATTTCAGTTCACAAGCATTGTCCTTTTGTGGTTTTAAATGTGGTTTTAAATGTCCGTTTTAAATGTGGTTTTAAATGTCCGTTTTTTCAAATAAATATAAATATCCAAAAGAATGTATCATTTATATTTTACTAAAATTAAGGAATTATTAAGGCCTATCACTTTTGTGAGGCATTTACTGAACTTTGACAAAATAATATAGCATTTTAGTGAAAATAACTTTCTTTGTTTCACAGTAAAAGTGGCAGAAAATCAGGACTACATGACATAATATCTGAAAGCGTCCCAATGAAGGGCTTGAAAGTGTTCTCCAATGCTAGATGTAAAGTAATTCCTCAGGAGTTGAAGATGACTGTAGGTGTTGTAACAAAGCATGAACTGCTTGAAGCTTCCTTAAAAAAGAGAAACCCGATGTTTAAGGAGGAACATTTACTCTCACCGATGGTTCAACAGTCTACCTCAACAATCCCTCCTGTAAACCGTTTCCCAAGGCCTCAGAAGGTGAGGTTTGAAGTTTTTATATTTGCCTAATTAACAAAAATATATTTCAGTGGTATTGGACATTCACAAATGGGTCGCTGTTCAATTATGTTTTTTTTATATTTCTATGCTTCCCACAACTAGCATCAGTTCTTTTCCTGTTGTCATGATGTTGTCATGATGTTGTCATGATGTTGTCATGATGTTGTCACTGACTCCCTTCTGTACTTCATATTTTCAGATAAAATACATTCGGAAAAAAGTATGTGGTTTCCAGAGTGAGATCTTACTTTAACATTCGCTGAATTTAGTCATGACCCATAATTAAGGATACACACCCTGCTTTTACTTACAGAATTTCTCTTAACGGTACACTCACATTGGCTATCAGTCCACCTCTCATCTGTTGTGTTTCTGTTGTCATGGTGAGGTTCTGACTGTCATCTGTTGTTGTGTTTCTGCTGTCATGTTGATGTTGTTCTGACTGACTCTCATCTGTTGTTTACTGTCATGGTGATGACGTTCTGACTGACTCATCTGTTGTTTACTGTCATGGTGATGATGTTCTGACTGACTCTCATCTGTTGTTTGCTGTCATGGTGATGATGTTCTGACTGACTCTCATCTGTTGTTGTGTTTCTGCTGTCATAGTGATGATGTTCTGACTGACTCTCATCTGTTGTTGTGTTTCTGCTGTCATGGTGATGATGTTCTGACTGACTCACAGGGTCTGGGTAGAGTAGCGTTGGCTCTGGGAAATGACAGCTGTCTCGTCTTGCCTCTGTCAAGAGTGCCCCCATACAACACTTGCTCTGTCTTTTTTTCTGCATTGTAGAGTTCAATTCCAGAAGTTATACCCAGCAAAACAACGACTAGAGCAGAAACAACACCCCGGAATGTGACGGTCAGTCCACTGCCCTTTGCAGTTCATGAATTTGCACAAATTCCTCCAGAAACATGATTTGAAGAGATCTCTGTTTTTCCAGGATGCAGGTGTTAAATGAGTAACATCAACTCTTCCTTTTTGTCTCTTGTCCACACCGTAGAGCGCTTTCCATGTCAAACCTAAAGATGTGCCTGAACATGCAGCATCCCAGACGTCAGGGCCGTCATATTGGTACAGTCATCGGAACCCTAGCGTGACAACAATATTTTAAAAGTTGGCTACCAAAATAATTAGAGTCCTGTTTAAAAGGGAATATGCTGTTTTAATTCATTGGCATGCTGAGAGCTTAGACCTAGCGGTGTCCCTTCGGCTATGAGCAAGGTACACAGTACTGATCCCCCCTGAAAGGTAAATACAGAACCAAACAGATGGAGGCAGGGGTGGTGGCGGGTCTCACACCCGCATGCCAGTAGACCAGCATGCATCAGACTGAGTAACCTGACAACTAAATAGACAGGATGAAATCTGATCCTGTGATTGGCACAATTCCTGGTGCCACCTGAGTGGCCAATTGTTAACCAATGACCACTCAGGTTTCTTGTGTGAACTGGCTATGCTAACTTGTGACTAACACGATTTAGCTTTTCTTCCAACTAATTTTGGGAAACAAGTCTGCTAAACTAGTGTTGAAGAAAACATTTACAGCAAGGCAGCTGTCAAGCAATAGGTTTGGGAAGCCATGGGTGAGCCAGGGTGAATATAGGTTTGGGAAGCCATGATATAGAGTGAATATAGGTTTGGATAGCCAAGATATAGTGTGAATAATAATGACATAATCTTAACATAATCTCTTTTGTTTTGAAATATTGAATAATGTCTAGATCAGGGACTCAAACCGGTTCCACGGAGGGCCGAGTTCCTGCAGGTTTTCACTCTCACCCTGTACTTGATTGATTAATGATGTCACTGATTGGTTAGGTCTACCCTCATCTGGTTATTTAGGTCTGAACCTGGAACCAATTTACAGGAAAAAAAATAAAACCTGCAGACACTAGGCCCTCCGTGGAACCGGTTTGAGGTCCCTGGCCTAGATGTATATGTAATGATGTATATTGATCAATTAACATGTTTTGTTTCACAGGAAAAAAGACAGATCATTAAAATTAAATGAGATTGGTAAAAGCACCCTAATCCACAAAGGACCGCCTACAATATATCAGCTGGTACCAAAGAAGCAATGCCTGGATGGTAGAAGTGAACTAAAAAGATGGACCATCGGAGATAAAGACCCTAACAAAGTCAACAGAACTGTATTAATGGTTGGAGAGACAGGAGCAGGAAAAACTACTATGATCAACGCCATGGTCAACTACGTCTTGGGTGTGGAGAGAGAGGACAAGATCTGGTTTGAGATTACCAATGAGGGAAAGAAATCTCAAACTGAGAGTCAAACTTCAGATGTCATAGTTTATGACATATTTGGGTTTGAGGGGTGTAGAGTCCCCTACTCTCTGACCATCATCGACACCCCAGGATATGGAGACACCAGAGGAATCCAAGAAGATCGGTTAATCACTGAAAGACTGCATGATTTGTTCAGATCTCAAAATGGAATTGATCAAATAGACGCAGTAGGTTTTGTGGTGAAGGCCAGTACTAATCGCCTGAGTGACAGACAGAGGTACATCTTTGATTCAGTTTTGTCTTTATTTGGCAAAGACATGGAGGATCAAATTGTAGCTTTAGTTTCAAACTCAGACGGAGGGCCAGCTAATAATATCCTCCAGGCACTTGAAAATGCCAACATTAAATGTGCGAAAAATGCAAACCATCAACCTGTTCATTTCCTGTTCAACAACCGGCAGACTGAGATTGCCAATAATAATGACAGAACACAAGAAACGGCGTTGAGTTTAGCCTGGCAAATAACAAAAGAAGGTATGGAAAGGTTTTCAAAGTTCCTGGGAAAACTGTCTCCTCAGAAGTTGAAGATGACTGTAGATGTTCTGACAAGGCGTATTCGACTAGAGGCTTGTGTCAATAATCTACAGGAACGCATCCAGATGATTGAGGGGAAGCAGGCGTTGCTCAAGCAAACTCGGGATGAACTAAAGAAACACAGGAAAATGATTGAGGAAAATAAGAACTTTGTGATAACAGTTACTGAGATGTACAAGGAGCGAGTTATTATATATATATATTGGACAAAAAAGGCTGTTTGCTGCACTGTGTGTGAAGAGAACTGCCACTACCCAGGATGCACCACTGCCAATAGCCCTTCTGGTTGTGAAGTCATGAAAGATGGTTACTGCACCTCATGTACTGGGAAATGTCCTGTCTCCAGCCATGTCAGAGAAAACTGGAGGTTTGTTCAGAGAAGCAGGGAAATTACCAGGACACATGAAGATCTAAAAAAGAAGTATGAATATAATTTGAGAGCTGCAGGAAACAAAACTTGTCTGGTGTCCAGTCTTAAGAAAGAGTTGGATGATGCTGTAAGAGACAAAGCCAGGCTGGTGGAAGAATCCTACCAGTGTGTTGTTCAGCTGGAACAGATCGCATTGAGATGTAACTCACTGTCCACCCATGTCCACCTGGACTTCCTGATTGAGAAGCTTAGGGAGAAAGAGGAAATAGAGAAGGTTGTGAAACTGGAGAGGTTGCTGTCGCGTGGTGGACAGGAGAAAGGGATGGATTATTTAAGAACTAAAATAGGCATTTTGTGGACAAAAGATTGAGTGAACGAAGTCCAGTCAAGTATTTTCAAGGAGTAGGCGGGACGTGTAATATGTTGTGTATACACTTTATGGCCACAGGTCTCTGGACACCCAACTATCACTCCTATATGATATTATGGAACACCCAAAACCAATGGGCATTAACGCGGGCACCCATATAAATGTACAGATTTATCTGTGCTTGTATTTATTTTTGATCATTTTTTAATGTAATGGCTTTATTTAATGGAAAATGTGAGCAAATATTAAAGTATGCCAGGTAAGAGAATAGTAGAATATTGTAAATTACAATAAACATTTACATTAAATTCTTACATTTTGTCCTGAGTTGGGTTCGTATTGTAAAGAGTTTACTTGAAATCTTTCCCCAAACACTCCATTGCCAGAATGCAGTCTTAAATGATAAAAAAGGGCTGTTATTTCCATCAGTCTATTATCTCTCCATACGTTCAATGTCTTTGTCGAACCACAAAATTTACCCTGCTCCAAAGAAGTAAGGGAACACATAATCATAACAGTAAAACACCAAGTCAATTCAACTTCAGGGCTATCAATCTGTCCTGTCAAGAAGCATACATGATTGTGAATCATTGCTACCTATTTTGATGCAAATTAAAGTGACAATAGGTGCTCTGGAGAAGCAACAGCAAGACAACCCCCAAAAAAGGAATGGTTTTGCAGATGGTGGCCCAGACAATCGCTTTCTGCTCATCCTTCCTGACTGATTCTTCTATAGTTTTACATTTAGCTAGTGTCCTTGTCACTAGTGGTAGCATGAGGCGGTACCATTCAGATTGCACAGGCAGTTGTTGACCGGTTTGGTGGTGGGTCAGTTATGGTCTGGGGAAGCATATCCTTGGAGGTTCGCATACATCTCCACAAGCTAGCCAACGGTACCCTGACTGCTGTAAAGTACCGTTAGCAAATGCACGTCAGGGTGCCTACATCATCCTCCGTTTTTTCTCCTTGACCCATCTCGCAAGAAATCATACATTGTGCTGTTGACGAAATAGTCAGAGGTTGACAGATATTAAACAGTAGATGAATACTTAACTGTAAATATGCTTGTGGATCATTTTTAGATAAAGTAAAATCTTTTGGTCTTCATCGATACTTTAACCTACTTGAAGTTACATAAACAAACATTTAAAAACGTCATATGTAGCGAAATGAACAAACCTGCAACTGCTAATGACATAAAATACCAACAGTTAAGTTGAGTCGGAATCAAGCCAGCTGATGACAGCGAGGGTTGCCACGGTCCCGAAAATATTTCTAGCCCAAAGACTTCTCCGAACTACCGCAAAGTGCCCCTAAAACAAGCCCTATTTTTTTACTCGCTGAAGAGGAGTTCATTTCTTTATCCAATACTTTTTCCGTGAATGTAATTTTCACTATGTAAAATGTTTACCTCGTTCTCTGAATTTCTTTGCTATAATACACAATGCCGAGTTACTCACGCTGCTACTCTTCCATTTATTGTAGTCAGTGAATAAAACCAAAAAGCACATGTAGCTGATGGGAGAGATCGCACTACCCAACATTGAACACTAGATGCCGACATCGACTAGTTGTTTGTCCAACAACCCCCGTCGCCGATCACGAGGTATGCAGAGAAAAGAGGAACATAAAGGGACATAACGGAAATCACCTCTTACCTAAAGCCTGTAAAAACACTTTAT
Source organism: Novumbra hubbsi (assembly GCA_016801125.1). NCBI lineage: Eukaryota > Metazoa > Chordata > Actinopteri > Esociformes > Umbridae > Novumbra > Novumbra hubbsi. Next base: position 8,607 of record JACXGK010008052.1, read on the forward strand.
AATCCTTTAGAGAGAAGTGTTTTCTGCCTGTTTACCTAGATACATCGCTCTCTCACCAGAGACTTGTTCATATTAGTGTATTAATTATAAGATCAAATATTACATTAATTAATTTAAACCAATAAACATTACATTTAAATATATACCGTGGGTCACCTGCATGTACGAATAGGGGAACCAAGCTTGTTTATATCATTTGTTAAGGTGTAAAATAAGACTTGTCGAGGTTAAGGTTCTGTGACAACACGTTCCTTTTAATGTCAGCCAGAAACTGAATGAGAGCCAACGCAAGGAGAGGCTTTAAACTGTGAGCTTCAGCTGTCCAGACCCTCCCTCTCTTCCTGGGTCGTGTCATATCCTGTGTGACAGCGTGTGTGTGACAGCGTGTGTGTGATAAGGTGTGTGTGCACCGTCTCTAGTATTTGCCTTGTGATATTGGAGCCCGCGGACACTCTCACCTCATCAAACACAACGCCATGAAGAATTCTCCTAAACAAACATCACGCGCACACACACACACGTGGACACACACACGTGGACACACACAAACACACTATCACATTTGGGAGTCAGTCAGAAGACAATAACATTATTCAACAGTCAACTCAGAGGAGAGAAGGTTAATGGGGGGCTTTATAATTATTGTGACACACAGCTTATCACACTGGAAGGCTGCAGGTGGGTTTGTGTTGGGTGATTCTCTAATCTCTAGGAAATAAAACTGAAATGGCGGGAAAAAAAAACTTTGTCAAAGGTAAAACTGAAGTCATTGCCATGTCATTGTCACTGCATAAACAGTCCTGCAGCTAGTTAGCATTACTTGCAAAGTACAGATCTGGCAGCCATTTGCTTGGGCTCATTTGGGAACGTTTGACTAATGTACGTTAATAGGTAACCAGCCTTCAGTGCGGCTAGCTAATTATTTTGTTTTAGCCACAAAAACTTGAACATTTCCTAAACCTTGCCATGAAACCTTCCACAAAACAATAGTAACGCAATCAGTAACGAGATGTACATTTGTGGGGGCCACCCCACTAAATTAGGTGTATTGGCAACAGGTCAGTAATATGATTGGGTATTAGAATACCATTCCAATTCCAGGTTAATCTCTCGGTGAAAGACTGCACGGGCAAATAGTGTATTTCTCAATGTAAAATTGCAAAGCGTTTGGGGATCTCATCATCTAAATTATTTTTGGGAATCATGACGTTGTGTCCTTCAGACAAAACGGGATGTCGGTGCATGAGCATTTGCAACATTGCATTATGTTTTTATTAGAATCTTTTTGCAGAACCCCAACTTTTTGTAAACAGGGTTGTAAACGAAGAGTAATAATTAACTCCCCAGAGTAACACTTACTTATAGTGACCTCTCTTACACACACACACACTTTGAGCTGTCAATAGTAATATGTGATCTTTGCATGTTCAGCGTGTTAAATGTAAAGTATCAGTTACCACAGCAAGTATTGTACTCCTCTCCTTCCTCCCTCCGTCACCCCTGTCTCTCCCCTCTCTCCTCTGTCCCTGTCTCTCCCCTCTTCCACCCTCCATCCCTCTCACATTGAGCATGTGTGTGTTTGCGTCATGCTTATGAGTTGCTCTTTTTGCTATTTCCCGTTTCTAGCTCTCCAATTACCCTTGGGTGTCTGAGTGTGCTCGATAAAGTTTTATTTGAATCCTGCCTTTGTGAGTCCGGCTGTCCTCGATAAAGTTTTATTTGAGTAGGTAAAGAGAAAGACGGTCTGTGTACGGGGAAGAGGAGTGATGAGGGTTATAAACTCTACCGATGCTGGCACTGTCTTCTCCTATGTCTTCCTCCATCTCTTTACATCTCCCTCCACCTCTCCTCATCATCCTCCATCTCGTTACATCTCCCTCCATTTCTTCTCAACTCCCTCCCTCTCTCCTTCTCTCACCTCCCTCCATCTCTCCTCATCCTTCTCCATCTCTCCTCAACTCTCAGTCTCGTGTTCCTCCCTCTAGTCCCCAGCTGTCTGTGTCTCTCATGTACCTCCTTCTCAGTCTCTGCCCACGTGTCTCTCTGTATCTGGCGGCTTCCTTCACGGGCCAAACCTCCAGGAAATGGGTCATCTGACTGCGTGTAAAAGGCCCACACGCATACGGACGGACGATCTGTCTTCCTGAGTGTCGTACCATAATAGAATCCATATTGGGTTTTTTCCAGACCGACTCAATGTCACTTGGCAAGAGGCCACTGCACTTGACTGAGGACGTGAGAAAGAGACAGAGTACTTATAAATGACTGGTTGTAAAAAAGGATTTGAGAGAAAATAAAGTGGGTGAAATGGACATTAGTCCGAGGGGAGTGCTTGGGTCCTTTGGGAGTGTAAAGTCACTAGTACAGAGTGTGTGTGTGTGTGTGTGTGTGTGTAGCTGGGTGGCCCATTTTGTCCTCAGTCCCACTCAGTACCCCAAGGCATCTCAGCGGACACGCAAATACACAAACACTGGGAGGTTATTATTCAGAAAAATACTAAAATAAAGAATATAGAAAGGAGAACATGCCTTAAATGGAAACACAGAATGTGGTCTAAATGTACTGTTTTAATCCTGACCTATGAACTCTCCCCTTCGACCTCCTGCTCCTCAATGGAACAATCAGATGCTGCATTTCTATTCCCAAATAACAAAACTAAACCTGGAATCTGAGAGAAAAATATAGTCAGAGAGAGTTTGATAGAGAAGCACTTAAAATACAGACTGGAGAAGGAGAGGAAAGAGGGAGAAAAGAGAAGGAGAAGAGAAGACACAAAGGAGAACATTTTTCCCCTCATTAAGTTTATCCAGAGTAAATATATACAAGTAATGCAGCCACTGCATGTGTGTGTGTGTTTTGATACGTCTAATTAAGAAAGGACAGAGAGAGGTCAGGTGTTAGAATACTGTATTTGTAATCTGTACAATCTCAATCCACTGAAAAGGGTAAACCAGGCTACCTCAGACCCAGTGCATCGTATAAGGAATAGGGTGTCATCTCTCCATAGGGTCCTGGTTTAAAGTTGTGTACGATATAGGGTATAGGGTGTCATCTCACCATAGGGTCCTGGTCAAAAGCAGTGTACTATATAGGGAATAGGGTGTTATCTCTCCATAGGGTCCTGGTCTAACGTAGTGTACTATATAGGGAATATGGTGTCATTTGGGCCTCTTGTGGGCCTTGAGCACTAGTTCAATGCGTCGTTTCAGTCTAGCCTGTCACGGAATTACAGAAAAAAAGACATGACAGGGGAAAGGGTCAGGGTTTGGAGGTCAGGGGTCAGTCAGGAACACAAATCAACTTGTTATGCTTTTCTAAATCCGTATTTTATAGAGAGATGGGAGGTTCTGGGAGCGACCGACACAGAGGAAAATAACATATTTTAATAATAGAGAGGTGCTAGGAGAGACAGACACAGGAAGAAAAAGAGACCATATTTTATAGAGAGGTGGGATGTGCTAAGAGAGATAGACACAGAGGAAGAGAATGACAGAAATAAACAGCCATACTGAGAGAGATGGAAGGATAAAATAATAACAGCTTTCCCATGCATTCCTCCCCTTTTACCCATCCAAGCACAGAGGGAAATCTGACCACAGAGCTTAGTCACAGATCCATCCATGCACAGAGGGAAATCTGACCACAGAGCTTAGTCACAGATCCATCCAAGCACAGAGGAAGAACTGACCACAGAGCTTAGTCACAGATCCATCCAAGCACAGAGGGAGATCTGACCACAGAGCTTAGTCACAGATCCATCCAAGCACAGAGGAAGAACTGACCACAGAGCTTAGTCACAGATCCATCCAAGCACAGAGGGAGATCTGACCACAGAGCTTAGTCACAGATCCATCCAAGCACAGAGGGAGATCTGACCACAGAGCATAGTCACAGGTCCATTCAAACACAGAGGGAAAAATGACCACAGAGCCCTTAGTCACAGATCTATGTTTTTAGTTCAACACTTAATACACATCACATCTTCTGGGTCCTGAGATCTTTTGGAAAGTTAATTATCCTCCCTTTTCTGCTCCTTCTCTCCTTCTCTTGCCCTCTTCTCCCCCACTCCTCTCCTTCTCCCTACCCTCAGTCATTGTTCCGGGGAGAGGAGGGCAACGGGAAGTTTTCCGCTGTGTTGGTTGTCGTAGGAACATGCTGGTGTTCTGTGATGAGGTCACGCAGAGGTCATTAGAACAGTAGGTCTGCCTTCAGGAATGCACAGGGTTCTGGAAGTTGGGGGGGGGAAGAAATGCAGAATGTTTATATATTAGATCACCATCTGAATCTCCCTGAGAGGAAGTGATGTAGGGGAGAATCAGGGTTGAAAAGGAAAACCAAATAAGAAAAAACAATACACATGAAAGATGTTTACAGCCATCAGAGTGAAGACTGCATTTAAGATACTATAGAAATATGTTGTCTTCAAAACACAAAGAAAAAGCTTCCAATTTTACAGAATATATTTATTATAAACAAGTTATATAGCAACGGTGCTTTTGTGTTTAAGCATGTGTGTTAGCATGTGTTTTAGCATGTGTGTTAGCATTGGTGTTAGCATGTGTGTTAGCATGGGTGTTAACATGTGTGTTAGCATGGGTGTTAGCGTGTGTGTTAGCATGGTTGTCCATACGTTGAACGGAGATATTGTCTTTCAGGGTTCCGTTGAATTCTGGTTCCTCTTGCTGTAGAACCGTATCTGTGGTCAAAAAGAACCCAACAGGTTAGACCCTAAAGAGACTTCAAATGGAGACTTCAAACATCCACGGATGTTTCTATGAAGCCCACAAAGTCTTTCTTCTGATGATCGTCAATTCATTTGTTCAACTTCATGTCAGGTGGTTCCCCTCTCTGACAGAGGCCAACAGTTGCTCTGCCAACAGTTGCTCTGCCAACAGTTGCTCTGCCAACAGTTGCTCTGCCAACAGTTGCTCTGCCAACAGTTGCTCTGCCTGTTGACCTCTGTCAGAGAGGGGAACCATCTGATCAGTGATCATAGCACCGTTTTCTGCTGACAGTCATTACAGACTAGCTAACTTCAGCCATCGCTAGCTAGAAAGGTTCATCGGAGCTGGTGAGCACGTAAAAACACATTACCCTACATTACCCGATATCAACACCTCCGATCTGGTGTGGTGTTACACAACTGACTGAAGAAAAAAGGGAGAGAGGAGAAAAGGACCAGGAGAAAGGAGATAAAAGGAGGGAGACCCACCCTTGCCACAGGCATGTCCAGATTTGACAGGAGCCAGGGGCGAGGAGGAGAGTTTCAGAACGTCCTCCACTCTCTCCCGCCGTTTGGACTCAAACTCCAGCGCCTCCTGTAGCTTCCTCTTCTGCCTTTTCTCTTTCTTCAATCGCTTTTGCATGGAGGCTAACAGAGAGGGATGAGAGAGGGACGAGAGAGGGACGAGAGACGGACGGGAGAGGGACGAGAGAGGGACGAGAGAGGGACGGGAGAGGGACGAGAGAGGGACGGGAGAGGGACGAGAGAGGGGCGAGAGAGACGAGAGAGGGACGGGAGAAGAACGGGAGAGGGACGTGAGAGGGATGAGAGAGGGACGAGAGAGGGATGAAACCGTTGGATGAGACCGCCACAAACCTGGACCATCACGAACGGCCACCAGACTGGTTAAGAGGACCCTGACGTTCTTCTAACGGCCCACATTTTGATTACATTTACGTCACAACGTTGATTATGATGGTGATGGCGACAGTGCTACTGATCACAAATTAGTGATTGACGTTTTCCCTCCCCAGGCTAAAAACAGTAGTGACACGGTCTGATCCAGGTAGATGCAACCCCCCCAGCTGAGAGATAAAGAATGAGTAGTAAGAAAAGGAGGGCATATGAATTCACTTGATCACAATTAGAAAAACGTACAGGCTTTGTGCTTCAGTGTAGGCACAGCTGGTAAGGTGGTTTGTACCCTTGAGATTCATATTTTGTTAATAATTTAACTAATTATTTAACCCTACTTAGCAATGCAAGTGTCTCTGGAAGTGTCTATGGAAGTGTCTCTGGAAGTGTCTTTGGAAGTGTCTTTGGAAGTGTCTTTGGAAGTGTCTTTGGAAGGGTCTTGGGAAGTGTCTTTGGAAGTGGCCGTTCCATTCAACAATAAAGAAGGTATGTTCAAAATGTTGGATAACAAGGTACAAATATATGTCAAAATATATGCCTTAACAAGTCTCTGCCTAGAGTGCCAAATCCCTAAAACCGCCTATATAACAAAAAGATAATTCAGGGAGAACTACTCATCTTTATCTCTAAACACACACACTCTCTCTCATGTCCCCACCTCTGCTCTGTAACTCGTTGGTGAGTCGTCTCTCCAGACTTTCCCTCATCTCTCTCTCCCTGTAGAGTTCCATCTTCATCTCTCTCTTCTCCGTCTGGATCTGTTTGTCCTGGGCACGGGCGTTCTCCACAGCCACCTTTAAAAGGCCCTGGGGAGAACCACAGGCATTCAAACAGACAGCTATGAGGTCCTAACCCTGTCCCCAGGGATACGAGGGAACTAGAAACCAATTCAGCTGGTGGTACAATGACCCAAAACACTTGGAAACATTGTCTACAGTATGCAAGGTACCTGAATGTCTTTGTAGTACTGTAAGGTAAGTTACCTGAATGTTGGTGAGTAAGGTCTCGACAGATGATATGCCGTCAGCAAATAGGAACGGTGCAGGGAAACCAGGGGGCAGGGGCCGGCCTAAAGACAGCCTATCAGACGGCTTCAGGGTGGGATGAACCAATAAGGAATCATCTAGGTGAGAGAGGAGTATGTGTATAAGAGGATGTACTGATCTTCCTGTTTATAAACATCCAAGTTGAGAAAGTCAAAGATAGAAGGATTGTGGTAAAGATGGATGGAAAGATGGATGAGGAATGGAATGATTGAGGGAAAAATGGATGGAAGGTTTGAGGGAAAGATGGATGAGGGAAGGATGGATAGAGGGATGGAGAGATGGAGGGATTGACAGAAAGATTGATGGAGGGAAAGATTAAGGAAAAGATGGATGGAAGGATTGTGGTAAAGATGGATGGAAGATGAGAGGTGTGTGTTTCTGTGTGAGTGCAGTAAAAGAGACCATTAGAACCACACCATTCTCTCTAGCAATGTCCTTTGTGTGAATCAAGGTGTCTCCGTGTGTAAGGTCTCCATGGAGACGGTCTGGGGAGCTGGACGCTGTGGAGGTGGCCTGGGAGGAGTGACGGGACCGCGGAGGAGTGTGTGTCCCCGCCACAGACGCAGAGGGAGACGGACTGTCACAGACACGCTCCTGGAGAGGAGATGGAGAGCAATCAAGAGAGATCTTTTGCTGACAAGAATGTCAAAATATATTACTGACAGGAGAACCGTTAACAAAATAACTACTAACAGGAGAACCTTTAACAAGAGAAATACTAACAGGAGAACCTTTAACAAGAGAACGACTAACAGGAGAACCTTTAACAAGAGAAGTACTAACAGGAGAACCTTTAACAAGAGAAGTACTAATAGGAGAACCTTTAACAAGAGAAATACTAACAGGAGAACCTTTAACAAGAGAACGACTAACAGGAGAACCTTTAACAAGAGAAGTACTAACAGGAGAACCTTTAACAAGAGAAATACTAACAGGAGAACCTTTAACAAGAGAACGACTAACAGGAGAACCTTTAACAAGAGAAGTACTAACAGGAGAACCTTTAACAAGAGAAGTACTAACAGACGAACCAACCAAGGCCAAAGGTCACCCTTATTTGTGTGTCTGGTATTCCAATAAATGTGCTATTTTGTAAGAAACATCTTCCTTCCCAGTCTCCTCTTCAGGTGTACTTATTTAAAAGCTATTCACCAAATCCTTGTTTTCACACCTGTTCTTTACGGGCCAAGGCCAACCATCCATGGGGCCCTGACACCCAGGGGTTAAGGTGTATCTGCCACTGAGGGGGATGATGAATAAGCGGTGGAAAGAGTAACTCTGCAAATTATTCAGGTAATTCATTTTAATTCACTGAGGTTGAAGAGGAAGATTTCATGCAGTGGAAATCTTGCAACGATGATTAAGAGATTGAGAGCCATCTAACTTCATTATTGAGGCAAATTATTACAGTTATTACAGGGTGTTTAAGTCTAACAGGGACAATGTTTTAGATCACATTTAACGTGTGTGTGTGTGCTAGGGTTGGGGTGAAATCCATTTAAAAATCGATCAATACAGAAGCTAAATTAAATTACAATTCAATTTCCAAATGTACCTAATTTAAAAGCACAGAAGTCAATTGGAACTGCTCTTGTAGCAAGTGTGAGATTGTGTGTTACTGTGCGTGGGTGTGTACCTTGATGAGAGGGGCCTAGTGTGTGTGTGAGTTTGTGTGTGTGTGTGAATGTGTGTGTACCTTGATGAGAGGGGCCTGGTGTGTGTGTGAGTTTGTGTGTGTGTGTGAATGTGTGTGTACCTTGATGAGAGGGGCCTGGTGTGTGTGTGTGTACCTTGATGAGAGGGGCCTTGTGTGTGTGTGTGTGTATCTGCGCAGCGGCCGCCATGTTGGCAATGGTGTTGAGGTGGTTCATCTGTGACATTGCCATGGCAACCGAAACCGGTGGCAACCCAACAGGAAGTAGGTGGTGGGGCATCATCATGAATGGGAGGTCCTGGAAACCTGGGGGGCAGAGAGACAGAGAGAGAGAGACAGAGAGAGAGAGACAGAGAGAGAGAGACAGAGAGAGAAACAAACAGAGACAGACCAAAAGAGAGAGAGACAGAAAGAGAGAGGGGCACAGAAAGGGTTAAGGGTGATTTAAACAGTCATAACAATGACATAATAACACAACTCGATTGAAGATGACTGACAGAAAGGCCTCTCTTGAAGTTGAACGAGTCCATTTATTAGGGGAATATGATCACGGGAACGCGAGTGAATGATGACCGACGGGTGACAAGGACGTGAGACAAACATGCACAACATAAACAGACAAACCGAGGAGGAAAACAGGATCATATGAACAGAGGAGAGAGGGACAGGATGACAGGGGAGAAGAGGAGAGGTGCCGGTCTCATCCCCCTCGCCCCCTGGAGTACTCACGGCTGGCCAGAAGTTGGTGCGGCTGTAGTGAGTTCATCTGTTTGTTAAGGCCCTGTTGTCCCCCCATCCCTGTCCTCAACCCACCACCTCCAGAGGGGGGCGACTCCAGCCGTTCTTTTCCCCAGGAACACTCAATCCCGCCTGGGGGCGGAAACATTGTAAATGATGAGACTAAGAAAAGGAAAGGAACTAGAACTGATCCCTGGGGGACACCATCAGTGAGAGTTCCTGTATAAGACACACCACGCCCCCTGGTGGGAGCAGCTGGGCGGGTGGGATTCAAAGGAGGGGTTTTAAGACAGGTGGACAAGAGAATCTGATCAATTTGATCACTTACAATCTGATGGTTCACAGTCTGATAGTTTACAATCTCAGAAGCAGCAAATAAATCTAGGAGGGGATATCTATACTGACAGTGGATAGAGCTTAGGTATCCCCCACTGTACCTTGAGAGCTCCTGTCCTGGTTGATTTAATTTCAACCCTGTTTAAGCACATTACTCTAATAATTAGACAGTTAGATCCCCCAGGACAGAGGCTCTCCAGGAGCAGGGGAGATAAACCTCCCAGGACAGAGGCTCTCCAGGAGCAGGGAAGATAAACCTCCGAGGACAGAGGCTCTCCAGGAGCAGGGGAGATCAACCTCCCAGGACAGAGGCTCTCCAGGAGCAGGGGAGATCAACCTCCCAGGACAGAGGCTCTCCAGAAGCAGGGGAGATCAACCTCCCAGGACAGAGGCTCTCCAGGAGCAGGGGAGATCAACCTCCCAGGACAGAGGCTCTCCAGGAGCAGGGGAGATAAACCCCCAGGACAGAGGCTCTCCAGGAGCAGGGGAGATAAACCCCCAGGACAGAGGCTCTCCAGGAGTGGGGTTGGAGACTCCTGGTGTAGAGCACATTTTCTCCCATTTGTTGCAGACTACAATAAAGGAAGACCCACTAGGGAAATGTGTCCAACACCGTATGAAAACACTAACAGAGCTTTGTCCTCCACAGGAGATGTGACAACTTGTGTGTGTGTGTGTGTCTGTATACCTGTATTAGAGTATCTATCATCATCATCATCACCATCCTCATCAGACTCATTTCCATTCCTGTGTTCGTTGGCTCCACCCCCCTGCATCATCATCGTCTTCCTCTTTTGAAGCTTCTGGAGCTCTGCCATTGCTGCTGCTATATAGACACACACACACCACACACACACACCTCACTGTCATAATCAATCATTTCAATCATCATCACAACAGTCCACTCTGTCTTTTCTCCTTCCCTTCTAATATCTTCCGTTCTCTCTTTTACACAAACAGACACACACACAGACACACACACAGGAACACACACAGGAACACACACAGACACACACACAGGAACACACAGCGTGATAGAGGTACCAGTTTCGCTCCACTTGAGCTGCAACCAGAGCTGATCAATACGGGGTCAGAAACACAGTTGGGTTTTCTAACACATAGGGCACACGCACACACAGACACAGACACGCAAGGCCTAGTCTGAGATCAATGCCTCTCCGCTGTCTCCACGGTTACTAATTATTGACCACATCACTAATAGCAACCACGGAACCCTGGGGATTTACTGACTGACATGTGGCATCAGAGGACCTTCACCTTTCCTCAAGGAGAGCAAAACAGTTTCTCAGAAAACAAACATCCTGCCTTCCAAGCCCCTCCCCCATCTCTCCCATCATCTCTCCCTCTTTCTCCCTCTCTCATCTTCTCTCCTCCCTCTATCCTTCCTCCCCCAGTGCAGGTGCATGTAAGGACCCTTAAAGGAGCACACTGAGGTGGACTGGATAGTGAACACTTCATCCGTAACCTCTGCAGTGTGTGTGTTTGTGTATCTGTGTGTGTGTGTATCTGTGTGTGTGTGTGTGTTACAATGCAGGCAATTGAACTGAGTCAAAATTAACAAGTCAAATGAGGACTGCAGCTCCTTGACAGGGGAGGAACCAAAGCGCTGCCGGACGATTTGATCAAAATATCTTCTTCTTTAATCCTGCATGTTTATCGTCTTTCTCTTCAGTTGAACCACTGGCACTTGGATGCTCTCCTCCCTTGTCCCTCACATCTTTTGCCGTTTAGTTTAACAGCTGTCGTTATGGCGCCAGGAGGTAAACAACCCATTTTTGTCACCCCTGACAACAAGTGTTTCCATAGATGTGGAACGAGCGTAATGTAACATGCTAAGGCGACGAGCCAAACCATACTCAGTGCGAACCTGTCTCCCATTCTCCGGCCCTTGGGTGAATCTCTTCGGGACACACTAACATGGTGAAGGTGAAAAGAAAAAAATTCCAACCATGCATTCCAGAACCAGGCATTCCAGAACCAGGCATTCCAGAACCAGGCATTCTAGAACCAGGTGCTTCTGTTCCGCCTTGATGGATACCTTCAAGGACCTCTCTCCCAAACGTGGAAACATGACGGCTTGACTCTACTCTGAGTGTGGACGGGAGAAGTCTCGTGAGCGTGCAACACACACACCCTTTAGAGTAATAGAGATCCTTGCGGTAATCAGGACAACAGGGCTCTTTTCAGTCTCTCGCTCACTTCCTGTCACACACTGATAATCACCCATATGCTACTCAAACACACACACACACACACCTCCCGGTCTCTTACCTGTGTGGGAGAGCATGCCAGGTGAGAGCAGGCCGTTAGCGGGGTGGAGAGGCCTGGGGCTTTCGTGAATCCCTCCCCCAGCAGAGCGTTTCGGAGGGCGGCCCGGACGAGAGCTGACAGGGTTGGAGCAGAGGATGAGTAACAACCACTAAGTAACAACCACCGAGGATGTGTAACAACCACAGAGGATGAGTAACAACCACTAAGTAACAACCACAGAGGATGAGTAACAACTACTAAACGTACGGCAACTGACGTGCATGTGAGCAGGCCAACACTCACACACACAAAGACACAGACACACTAAGAGGTCAGTTGACTGTCAAGGTGGAGGTGAGGCAGTCATGTATTTTCTTTCACTCCGTCAAGGTTCCATGCCTTCTCCCCCCACTCCCTCCTTCTCCCTCTGGCTTTCTTCCCTCACCTCCTCCCTCTGCCCCCCACCCTCTCTCCTTCTCCCTTCATCCATTTTTATCTCTCCTCCCTCATCTCCTTCTCCCTCCCTTTCTCCGTCCCCGTCTCCCCATCCTTCTCTCCTTCTCTCTCCCCTCTCTCTCTCTCCTTCTCTCTCCCCTCTCTCTCTCTCCTTCTCTCTCCCCCCCTCTCTCTCTCTCTCTCTCCCCTCTCTCTCTCTCCTTCTCTCTCAGTAAGCTAGTTGAGGCGTGAATGACATTGGACGGCCATCTGTTACACCTACCCTACTGAGACCTGGCCTCAGCTCCAACATGTCTGTGCATTTTGGTCTGTGAGTCGATCTGTGTATTTCGGTCTGTGCGTGTCAGTGTGTGTCATTTTGTAAATTACATCAGCAGTAAAAAAACGGAACAATTAAAAAGGATGGACGTCTGACATATGGCAAACCTACTAAACACACAAACACACATACTACTAGCAAATGGGGACAGTTAAGAGACAAACACATAGTCCAGTGATATTGTAACTATGGTGACCAAGAATTAATCGATACCAAGTCATTGACTGTGATGCCTCTCTCTCTCTCTCTCTCACACACACACACACAGTCCCGTGGAGGCATGGAAAGCATTAGTAATGCATGATCAGACTGTCCACCAACCTGCTTGACAACACCTAGACACACACACACAAATGGGTAGTTTATCACTGGAAAGTCAATATGCTGTAAAGAAAGAATTAGGAGAGGGGGAGAACGAGGGAAGAGTGGAGAGAGAGGGCAAAGGGTCAAGATTCCTTCTGTTAGATTAAGACTCTCTCTCATCTCCAGGCTCCTCTTCCCCTCTGACTCCCCTCCCACTCCGACTCCTCTCTGACTCCTCATCTCCTTTCCCACTTGGTCTCTACCAGTCACTCTTCAGTCCTTCCCCCCTCTGCAGGTAATATATAACGAATGTGATGTCATACTGGACACATCTACTGGCAGAGAAAGAAAGGAGAGATCATCTTTCTAATCCCTCTGTTTTCCTCTTTATCTTGGGGTGATGTCATTCCACCCTCCACTGGGGTTTCCCATCCTATTGATTTCATCTCTCTGTTCTTTCCTTTCTTCTCCTTCTCTCGCCTCTCTCTTTTTCTTTGTTATTAGGACATAAACAGAGGAGGAGAATTTGATTTCTCTCTACATGTTCTCCTATTCACTCTCCACGTTCTCCTATTCTCTCTCCACGTTCTCCTTTTCTCTCTCCACGTTCTCCTTTTATTTTTACATGTTCTCCTTTTCTCTCTACACATTCTCCTTTTCTCTACACATACTCCTTTTCTCTCTACACGTTCTCCTTTTCTCTCTCCACGTTCTCCTTTTCTCTCTCCACATTCTCCTTTTCTCTCTCCACATTCTCCTTTTCTCTCTACACATTATCCTTTTCTCTCTCCACATTCTCCTTTTCTCTCTCCACATTCTCCTTTTCTCTCTACACGTACTCCTTTTCTCTCTCCATGTTCTCCTTTTATTTTTACATGTTCTCCTTTTCTCTCCCCACATTCTCCTTTTCCTCTACACATTCTTCTTTTCTCTCTCCATATTCTCTATACTCTCTCTTTCTGAGCTGTGATTTTTGTTTTTCACCATTAAATTACTTCAATGTACTTCAATGGGACAATATTGGGAGATGTATGATTCCCTTACATAGCAGAAACACACACACACAGACACAAAAACACACAATGAGGAAATTAATCTGACCAATACAAGGAGTGTTTCACAAAACAGAAGAGGAAAATAAACTCCGCTTCCCTCCTCCAATCCTCTACTTTACTCCCTGTGTTTTCATCCCTCCCTCCAGACAGGTAGGGGGAGGGGAAACACTGCTGAAGATTGAGGTCTGTCTCTAGTTTGATTAAATATGAAGTGCTCACTGAATGCAACACAGGTCATAAAGGTTAATGTGTGTGTGGGTGTGTGTTTACCAAGAGACTCTGGGAAGTAACGGCCCATTAGTCTTCTGTTCACCACATTCAACACAATGGTTTACATACACCCATGCAGACTGTGGAGTTTAAATGATAAAGCACCTCAATACCGTTTTAAATATATATATATATATATATATATATATATCATATCACATTATTTGAATCAGACCACAATTTAATGTAGAGCAGAGATGACATCTAATCTGAACAGGCTGACAGCATTTTTCAAACGTATTCTTCAAGATGTTTTAGTGTTTTTTTCCAGCGCTCCTAGTTTAGACAATAAAACAGAACTGTCAAAGGGGTTTTGGAGAAATACATAACTGACACAGAACTGACACTGAACTGAAGCGCCGATTATAGTCAGTCTCCACCCATTAACAGATATTATTTACCATTTATTGACCATTTACCATTTAACAGAGACGATCTTTAGAGATTTCTACCCCCAGACCATCAGATTGTGAAACAAAAACAGACTTTCTACCCCCAGACCATCAGACTGAGAGACTGAAACAGACTTTCTACCCCCAGACCATCAGACTGAGAGACTGAAACAGACTTTCTACCCCCAGACCATCAGACTGAGAGACTGAAACAGACTTTCTACCCCCAGACCATCAGACTGAGAGACTGAAACAGACTTTCTACCCCCAGACCATCAGACTGATAGACTGAAACAGACTTTCTACCCCCAGAACATCAGAATGAAACAAACTTTCTACCCCCATATCATCAGACTGAGAGACTGAAACAGACTTTCTACCCCCAGACCATCAGACTGAGAGACT
>JACXGK010008053.1:0-23474 GCA_016801125.1 Novumbra hubbsi
GCCATCTCTGTGCTTTGGGGCTCCCATTCAGGGCATGGCACATGGAGAGGCCTCTAGCCATCTCCATGCCATTGTGGGCTCCCCAGTCAGAGCAGCTGCATTCAGTTGACTCTGATTGGGGAGCCTACTTAGGTTAGTTTTCCAGCCACACCCGGTGTGGTTTATTGTTTGTGCTTGTCTCAACAGCTCACGGTTTGTCGCTGTTTATTTCCAATTCTTGCGAATGCGCTACATGTTTTCTGTATATAGTTTTTATGTTAGTTAGTCCTTTCATTTTACGTGTACAGTTTCGTGTAGTTTGTAGTTTGTTTGTCTTTGGGATTCAATCACCTTTTGTTTGAAACTATGTCCGCGTTTGGTTCCACCCCACTACAAACCCGTGACAATCACTGAATAATATGAGATAATCAATCAACGAATCAATCACTGTGCACAAGGGAAATGAGATATAATAACAAACAATTGTGAAATAAAAATTGCAACAGAGAATGCTGGAGTTAAACTCACCAAAAAAGACAATGAAAAGAAATAGATGATTTCAATTGTAAAATGTTTAAGATATGTTGTAGTTATTCTCCTGGTTAGAAGTGGAATGTAAAAAAATACTTTCATGTTTACTCTTGTATTCTCAATGCCAGTATTTGGCTTGTCTAAATGCCTAATGTTCACATAAGAACTACTGGCGTTCAGGTTATCGACATGTCATGTTTCATGTTTTTAGAGGGCAAGAAAAACAGTGTGTATTATTATATCACAATATAGACCAGAAGCTTGTTCAAGGTAGAGATCTTCTCTACACACCCGGGCTGTTCTCACCGTGTCCGGCTTGTTCCGTGTCCTGCTGTCCGTCTCAGGTGAGAAGCCCCACGTGTGTCAGGTGTGCGGCAAGGCCTTCAGCCAGAGCTCCAACCTCATCACCCACAGCCGCAAACACAGCAACTACCGGCCCTTCAGCTGTTGCCACTGCAAATGCAGTTTCCAGCGCAGAATGGACCTCCACCGCCATCAGGAGAAGCCGTGTAGCTACGGCTGCATGTATACCCCGAGCTAAAGGCCACACGCGTGACTGAGTTTTATAACACAAGTATGTAGCATGAGAATGACGGCTTTGTATACGGATTGTTGACCGATATTTGGAATTCCACATCTCTTTGGTACTTTGACCTGAGGCTGAGAACATGGCTTTTGTTCAAGATAGTTGGGTATCTGTTTTTGTAGATTTAGTAAGTTTGACCATTTGGATATGATCATGTATTAGGCTCTGGTCCCTACATCATGAAAGACACCTTGTCTTAAAGAGCGATTGGAAACCCTTTTCCTGACTGCCTTTTCCCACAGAAAGCAATGCATTTGTAAAAGTGGGTGTTTGCAGCCTGCTGGTTGACTGAAGCAGCCCACCAACGGGAATGATGGCAGTCAGGCATGCAGAACATAAACGCTGTGACAGCACAGAGACTGTGATTACATTGAAATAATGTCCCACGTTTTGGCTAAACAGCAACAAATGTATTTCCTGTGTCAAAGCCTTAGATATGCATAGATATATACACATGTACAAATGGATTGATCATGCAGATTATATTTTCATATTAAATATTCCAATGTTTAATATTTTGGTAATGTGTATTATGTTACTCATTGTTTTCACTTTGTTTTATATTCAATTCTGTTTAAGATTGTACGTTCTTACAGCAACTGCACTTACAATATCAAAGGTTACGGTAACAAACTAGGTATGTATACAATATAGATCTGGATAAAAATCTCCCTTATGTCATGTGTCTTTTTCTTTACCATCTTTAAATAGACTGGATTAGGTACTACGTATTTCGGTTGTAACTAGAATGGACCTGGGAAATATGTTCAAATATGTTTAAAGTAGAATTCAGTAGAACCCAAGGGTGGTTTTGGCCCTACCAAAATAACAAGCACATGCTTAAATGTATTCAAACTTTTATTGACAAACAAGTTTTGTAGATTGGGAGACAGGTGAGAAGGATTGAGCCGAGAAAGTGAGTGTCAAATTATATTTGAATATTTAAAATATTACAAATTTATTTGGACGTATAATTAGAAAATACTTAAATACACAACAAATAAGTATTTAAATAAGAGGTTCTTGCAGTAAAGAGGGATGCACATTTAGCTGAGGTCTGCCACACACGCGTGCACATTCCTCACACTCACACACACACACACACACACCAGGTGCTTCAACCTCCGTCCCACTTTACTCTCTGTCTCAGATTTGCAAGAGGAAACCCTAAAAAAGAGATGGAGAATGATAATATCATAGTTCTTACATATTCCAGTAGACCGCCGTCTGCAGGTGCTGGACTAATTCATATTTACACAGAGTGATACTTTCAACATTTAGGTCACGAGATGAGCCATTATCGTAGCTTTGTGGGCCCAAGCTGTGTCCTCTGGGTGTGGCTCCACGCTACACAGAGCTGTGAGACAGGTCCAACAAGGCAGGGCTAGGGTTGTTGAGCTGGCTCCCTCTTCTGGTTGGTGGAGCCCCTGTAACCAACCGCACAAGTCAAGCGTGTGTCACTGACACTGATCCATGCTGAAAAACCCAGAACATTTCCGTCAACAACAATTGGTTTAGAAGCATCTACATACACCAGACATACAATGTAAAATATGTATATATGTATTTCAGTTTTTTTATTAATCTGTGTAATCTTTTAATGAACGTGTTTGTGTATTCCAAAAAGTCATAGTATGGAAAAATAACTGGACTGGGGTCCTTTGAGACCTGTGGGGTTACCTGTGCGGTTACCTGTGCGGTTACCTGTGCGGTTACCTGTGCGGTTACCTGTGCGGCTACCTGTGCGGCTACCTGTGCGGCTACCTGTGCGGTTACCTGTGCGGTTACCTGTGCGAGAGTAGACACACCACAGCGCCCCCATCAAGCTGAAGCCTATGAAGAATGCAACGAACACAATCCCCAACACCGGGCCAGTGTCCAACCCAGGGCCTAGGGTACACAAACAGGGAAGCAAAAACCCACTGGTTTCATCGCTGATGCAGTGCCACACACCCTGACCCGCTGGGAGCTGAGGATCGCGATGTGGGGATTCACAGCATGGACGTGGTCAGGAAGTAAGGCTCAACCCTTGCAGTTACTTACTGCTGTGAGCAGGGCTTGGCTTGGGCAACACACTGGGCTTTCGCGATCTCTGGACTAGAGAGAAAGAGAGAGTGAAATCCGAGATACGCAGGGGGAAAGTGAATCAACCAATGATGAGACAGGGTTCACCGATGTCCGTCAACTACCCACCAGCAGGTGGAGCCAGATGTCTGACGTGACCAACCGGCTGATTGACAAGCATGGGTCTGGAGAGATTTCGGTGTCCACACTGAGAGAAGAGACAGAGCAAGTCATTACTGTAATACATTACCTGCCATACTGATTGTAAAATGTGCCCTGTACCTGTTGGCTGGCTGGTTTAGATACGATTGCTGGGATCCGGAGGCCCCTGGGATCCAAACATCCACTCCACGCAGGGGCTCTTGAAGGCTCCGGGGACCCAGACTCGGGGTCACATTGACGGATGCTGCAGTGCAGAAACTGGACAGAGTTGTTGTAGATGGGCCGCAGAACAAAACTGAACCTCAGTCTGTGTATCTGCTCCTCCTCTCCATCGCTCTCCTTCCCCGGGGCTTGTCCTCCTCTTCCACTCCACCCGCCTTGTTCTCTCCTGCTCAGGCGTGCTTTGTTCCTCACCGCCTTGTGTGGAGGCTTGAACGACAGGTCCTCCTCCTCCGGTTTAGCCTCCTCGTCGTGGTCGTGTATTCTGCTGAGTGTCAGCGAGGAGTCAGAGGAGCAGCTGTCTGTGATGACTGACCAGCCGGGGAGCACGCGGGGGTCCGACAGCGGAGACACCACACAGGACCGCACCTCCACGGCCCCACCAAAGGCCCCTCTGGCTGAAAGCTTCAACCGTGAGAGGAAACGTGTGTAAATCATCACAGTGGTTCCGACACGACGCGGGGCAGAGGTTAATAACCATTGAGAGTGCTCTGGGATTCGAACGAGCTGCGATGGCTACAAAATATGCGATGGCAGTGTTGTGTGACAGTGAGCATGGCAACATGCCGCTGCCTTTGTAGCGTGGCTACCGAGCTGTTACAGGAGGGCCTTGTCGCAACATATCGAGACGTGTTTATATTAGCCTTGAGGCAGCGGATAATGTAGGGGACTAACAGAGAGATATCACAAGGAGCACCGCAGCAGGAGCTCCAACAGACGGATGTGGACAGACATGGAGGCGAACAGTCAGGAAACTGACCTCCACGTAGACACGGTTATTGGCAGTGATGGCACAGGGCCCGGTCTCCGTCTGCCTCTGCTCGTAGCCCTCTGTAACAAACAGCTGCAGAGAGACCTGCGGGCCGGCCCCGTTCCTGGGACGAGGTCCTGGCCCCCGGGGGCCCCGCGCCGTTCCTATAGGCTCCTCCTCAGGACTGCTGGGGGCGTTGGGGACCAAAGACAAACAGCTGAGCTAAGGACAAACAAAGGAGAGGGTGAGACAGACGCATATACGGTCATTTGTCTCTTACACACACACACGTACACACACACGTACACACACTGTATGATCTCACATGTATTACTAGTGGGCCCCACTCCTCATCAGTCTCATTGCGCACAGCAACCAAAGACTGGTTCCTCCACAGCAACACCTGAAAACAATGACAGACCAGGCATGACAAGTCAGTGTGTAAGTAAGAGTAAATATTGCAGACAAGTTACGTCAGGGAGAGAATATGTAGACAAACTGAAGCAGTTAGGTCAAGAAATAGAATATTGACTAATTGAAGCAGTTACGTCAGAGAGAGAATATATAGACTAACTGAAGCTATTACTTCAGGGAGACAATATAGACAAACTGAAGCAGTTATGTCAGGGTGAGAATATAGACAAATTGAAGCAGTTATGTCAGGGTGACAATATAGACAAATTGAAGCAGTTATGTCAGGGTGAGAATATAGACAAACTGAAGCAGTTACGTCAGGGAGAGTATATATAGACTAAATAAAGCTGCTACGAGAGGGAGACAATATAGACAAACTGAAGAAGTTATGTAAGGGAGAGAGAAGCTATAGTTTAAGTAGTCAAGTCACATGCTACATTACTTTACTACATGTCTTTCTTGTTATACAGTTTGCAGATTTCTGTTTCAGGCCTTTCCTCCCTCCCTTCTTTACAGCTCCCTGTCCTTTCAGACCCTCCAACTCCCCCAGTATCTTCACTCCCCCTCTTCCCACGCTCATACCCCCCGGGCTAGCTACACTTTGGCTCATCAACCGTGTCCCGGACGCTCTGACCTAGGTCACACATACGGCGCCTGGAGGAGATTAAACAGCCCCCACACTCACAAACCCTCAGGCTCATTTCAGGTGACACTAATCTTGAAAACCACAGTAACAGCAGTGCTCTGCTTGTCTCTTCTCTCTACTTTCGACAGTGTACAACCACGTTTTCCTGACCTGTAATTCTAACCCTTACCCCGACCTTGACCTCAACAACCCAACTTTTATAGTTATGTTTAAACCCAACCTTAACCATAATCATTACCCGAATCCTAACCATTAGTCCTAAATGTATCCCAAAGGTATTTGAAAATGTCGTGACTTAAACAGGTCCTGACCTTATGCCTTGTTTAAGGTGTTCTGGTAATGACCAGGTATTTTGGTGAAATGTGGTCTGAAAATGTAGCGGTAAAGTACACACGCAAACACGCGCACAGCGTGTGGATCCCTCCTCCCCACCCAACTAATGAAGCCCATCCCTACATCATCTCATCATTACAAGACAGAGCTTCTGTTCCTTCACTCCAAGAGATGTCATCACGATAAACAACTGCATGGTGCCTCCCTCTCAAAAATGTAAAGATAATCATCTTAGTTTAACAAATGACACAGAAATATTTGCAATCATGTAGCTAGCTCAACAGAAATCTACAGGAATGTGATTTCATAAAATAGCGTTGCCTTTCCTAATAACTCTCTTAAAGTCTCTTAAATCGACTGGGAGTTTTGTTTGACGACTTCACAACACTGCTTCAACTTTGTTCAGACTGGTCTTGCAAACAGGGCCCGTTTTAATCCTCCCACCTGCATTTCAACATGATAGAAATCTAGGGTCGAATTCACAAAACCTCTTAGAGCTAAAAGCAGTTCCTTACTTGCCGATTTAGGAGAAACTCCTAAAAACAATGGACGCGTCAGTCTTTATTTGAGAACTCCTAATTTTATTTCACAAAGAGTTTTAGCGCTAAAACCAGGTCCTAAATCTGTGAAAAGTTACGGGTAAATCACTAAGACCAATTCCGAAACAATCCTAGTCCCTGCCCTGGGAATTTTCCTTTTAAAGAATATTACCAAAAAACTCAATACGCCACCCATTTGTAAACAAAAAATAAAACATGAATCCACTCTGGACAAGAGAGTTTGCTTAATGTCTAAAATGAATGTAATTGATCCCTTAAACCACAATCTAACCTTGTTTTCGTACTGCACCCCTCTGGGATGGTCCTGCATCAGCCACTGTGTCCCACAGGAAATGACTGGGAAGACCAACAGGAAATGGCTGTCGTTGGATTGCGCCTGGCACTGAGGATCCCTGAGGGTCACCGCCGACACGGGGAAAGACAGGGTCTGTGTAGAAAGGAGCATCACAACCCTCACACCAGGTATCGTCATATGTACAACAGGCCAACAAAAATGGTATATCTACGCCAACATCTTGTTACATAGTGAACTAGTGTTAAATAGCTACAGCAATTGGGGAACAAAAATTATTGAATGCTCAAACAGTGTAGAATGTCTGATCATTGCCTTGTCAAAAACCCTTTACAATAATGTTGCGTTTTTAAAGTGTATTTTCAAAGGGATCATTCATTTGTTACAGCCTTTTTTCAAACTTGTGAGT
The DNA here is from genome assembly GCA_016801125.1 of Novumbra hubbsi. NCBI lineage: Eukaryota > Metazoa > Chordata > Actinopteri > Esociformes > Umbridae > Novumbra > Novumbra hubbsi. The sequence goes on from JACXGK010008053.1 coordinate 6,947, forward strand.
ACAAAAAACATTTATAAAGTTTATATCCCATTGGTCAAAAGTGGTATTGAACAGATTGTGGTCACTGGTTGTGATTAAGCATATTTTGTCAACAGTGGTTGTTGGCTGATGAATGCATTCTCCTCCAAAAACAAATGCTTAAAGTGTCAAACCCTTATGTATCATCATAAAAATCTCACTTTTGGGTGAAAATGTAATAATAATAAATAAATAACTTCCTAGTGCACAGTGAATAAAGCTATTATTATAAACTTTATACCTTGCCAGTGTACCCCAACTGAATAACTAGACATACTTTTACAAATAGAACTTTGATCAAGAAAAACAAAATGTTAATTGAAAAGCGTTTAGTTCACAAGAAATGTAAATGTTTGTGCAATTGTTATCTGTAGTGACCTATAAAATAAGGTCTGACACTGAAACTGTCTAGGGTCATTTTTATGATAATATGCAATTTTGGGCAATCCTAAATCATAATGGAATGTAATACAACTGTGATTTAAAAACATATTTTATTTATTTAAATTACTAATTTGAAACATATTTGAAAAATAGGGTGAATACTTTCACACAATTCCACACATTTTCATAGCTTTATTTCCAAATTCAATCACCGTGATTTAGGTAATCCAAATACGGTACTTATTAAAAGTATTTTTATTTCACCCAATTTATTCCCTCCCAATTAAGTGCATTTTACGATAAAGTAATGGCCTCATCACAACAACCTAGAAGCAGGCTCAGGACAGTCATTTTGATACATGTCTGCTGATGTATCTCACCAAGTCGTTCTGCTTCTTATTACATTGCTCGCTTATCCAGGAATTACTCGCAGATATTTTCTGGAAGAGAGCGCATTCCCTGACCAACAACCAGATATAAAGATTGCATGTGCCGGCCTACCCCAAGTGCCCCAAGGAATCCCAAGGTTCAACATCAACCCGTCCACACGTGGCAGACCTAATATGTTAGTATGCTAAATCGGTATCAGCTTTATTACCAAGTAGGTTTGCACAAACAAAGAATTTGCTTTGGTGCATGATAGAAAACAAAGTAAGTGGTATAGGGTAAAACATTGAAATATAAACGTGCAAACATTTTCAGAATAAGTAGCTAAGTGCAATGTGCAAGAAGGAAGTCCAGAGAAGTGCATTCATGTAAAGCATTAAGCAGATTTTAAGTTATGGGGAAGTACAACCACGGGGGTATGACCAACCTGCAGAATGCTTCTGTCCACGGCCACGCTGAGTTGTCCATCCTGACAACGCACACTGACAGCCTCTCCTCCCTGGCTGGTCCCTCTGCCTCCCCCACTCAACCACTGTCTCAGCCTGCGCTCCTGGACCCACGGGGGCCGGCCACCCAGGATGCGCATAGGGGGAGTACCTTGTGTGTGGAGGAGACCGGAGAGAGAGAGAGAGAGAGAGAGAGAGAGAGAGGGAGAGAGAGGGGGGTTCTTACACCAACATGTTTAGTGTTCAGGCCTTCAGAACACTAAAGAAAAGATGAATTAGGGTACACTGCAAAACGAACCCACTAATTGAACACACAAAATAAACCAGCCGGTACACACACAATGAAATGGATAAGTGACACATACAGGTCCTGACCTGTACCTCCCCCAGTCAGTCGGATCACAAAGCGATTGGCCAGGTCCGCCTCTGTGTATGAAGTCACCTTGGGGAGTCCATTCTGACTGGCCCAGTCTATGACGTCATGGGAGGTAGAAAGGTCAGGGGCGAGCGTGCTGGTCAGAGTCAGGCCCGGCTCCGGAGGATAGATTGGGGACACACTGTTGGAGGACTGAGAAGGAAGAATAATGGTCAAAACCAAAACAGAGCATGGATATTATGTTCGTCGATAGTGGAAAGCCTCGTCAACGCCATCCGTAATAAGTCTATTTTAAAACAAGACACCCTAATAAACGTGTCCAATGATGTTTCGAACTCCCGTTTCACTTCTCGTTCACTGGAATGTACGTGGACGATTCCGTTAATGAATTCAAACCTATTTTGGACCCAGGACTTTTCATAACAAACTCTGGAACAAGAGAAGAACACATTCTGGCCCACATGACCGGAGGGAACGCCGTCATACGTCAAATGTTTTACAGACAGAGAGATCCTCACGTAGACAGAGACGTGACCCCGAAGCCCATTGGCTGTGAGAGCCCAGTTGACCGGAACGGCACTGCTGAGGACCAGCACCAGCATGTGCCAGCCGGCACGGGGGACTGGTGGCACCAGGGAGACGGTCACCTCCACCTGCAGAGAGCTGGGGGAGAAAGAGAGGCCGGTCGCTGAAAGGCTTGTGGGGAGAAATACGTTCAAACTGATGGAGGGTTAACCCGATACAATGATTAGGTCATACCAATAAAAAACAAAATGCTAATTGGTAATGGTAATGACCTTAATCAGCGTCAGATATTTCTACACGTGTTATGTAAGTGGGAAGGCATCTTCAACTCACCCGCACAGACCTGACCCTGCGGAGTGGAGCTTGATGACATGTACTTCCAGGTTACCTCCACCAACTGGAGCACAGCCCTGCACTTCCTGTGGCTGCAGGTCAGAGGTCAGATAGTTGTGTGACAGGAACAGAGACTGCAGCTGGCACACACTGGGCATGGTGGCATCTGACAGGGAGGGACAGAGAGACTGGGGATGTGAATATTGGCACCATGGCAAAAATGGTTCACCATAACAGGGAAACTCTCCGTAATGTAGAGAATGTCAATGTATCCCGGAAAAATTGTTTTCTAGCTAGCAACATTTAAAATCTGTTTATCTAGGTATGTCAAGTTGGAGTTTCACTTAAACATTACTTGAAGGCATAAAGGTATGCAATTGGCTGACTTCATGGAGAGGGAGGGACTAGCATTTCAAACAAGCTTATTATTCTAAAATGACATTTTACCAAGGTTAGTGTATCTCCCTACATTATCCTAGCCCGTACATGTTCCTCACATGTAACCTCAAAGTGCTAACCTAACTGTTTTAGAAGTAAATTAGTAATGTTAGAGCTGGAACACCAATTACAGCCTTCAGGGCTGATCTGCCTCCAGGGCATGTTTGAGTAAGTAAAAGTAAGCAATCGTTTGTTTCAGTAAGAACTACTGTTTTAAAATGTTCTCTCATCCATTTCTAGGGGGAAATTGGATTAAAAGGGCACTGTTATGGATGCGGTCTAGTTTGTCAGCAAGGATGAGCATTTTAGTGCTTGTTTGTTTTTTTCAGAGTGACCAGAAGCAGTTTTGAGACTTGATGTTCCCAGAACATCTGAGGTCAAAGCTTATGATTTCGCAAGTCGTGCAGTGATTAATGGGGTTATTTTCAGTGTTTCCGATGGATTTCTAAGTTTGTTGGCTGAGGATGAATCTACCAGGTATGGTACATGCAAGGTGACTGGCTGACTGGTTGACGGAAAGGACGGAATGCTATCGGTTTAAAGTGGAATAAGTAAACAATTGGTATGTGAGATGAGTAGGTAGGGTAGGAGTAGGCTTACCCTCTCCCACACGGATGTAGACACGGTTGGCGCTGGCGGTGTGTGTGAGGGAGGAAATGGAGCCATGGTGATGCTGTGCCCAGCGCAGCAGAGACTTCGGAAGGAAAGGCAGAGAGTGAACTGGCTCCAGCCGCACTGTCAGACTGCTGGACTGTACTGTGGAGTTGGGAAAAGCCTGGGACAGAGACAGACATGATGACACCTTGTCCTCTGCAAAGGGAGCTTTCTACCAAGATCACTAGGTTGCTTAATCAAGCCCTAATGGCTAAAGTTATCCAAGCTCTAATGCAGGGGTCTCCAAACCGTTCCACGGAGGGCCGAGTGTCTGCAGGTTTTAGTTTTTTCCTGTAAATTGGTTCCAGGTTCAGACCTAAATAACCAGATGAGGGTAGACCTAACCAATCAGTGACATAATTAATCAATCAAGTACAAGGTGAGAGTGAAAACCTGACGACACTCGGCCCTCCATGGAACGGTTTGGAGACCCCTGCTCTAATGCCTAAAGTTAACCAAGCTCTAATGCCTAAAGTTAACCAAGCTCTAATGCCTAAAGTTAACCAAGCCCTAATGCTTAAAGTTAACCAGGCCCTGATGCCTAAATTTAACCAAGCCCTAAAGCCTAAACTTAACCAGGTCCTGCAAGATAGGAGGAAAGCTATGGGTTTTACTGTTGTTAGGTGAAAATTGACGCCCAACAACCATATCTTCAGCATCTTGTAGATTTAAAAATGCAAGAAAATCCATTAATTTGGACCTTTCGCGTCTTTAATGCTTACCTTTACTGAAGGGAGATAGTCCTATATAACAAATTGAATTAATACGTTTTCCTTTAAAGCATCAGCCAATAAAAATGTTTGATGCATAGTGTCACATGATAGAATGCTACATTATAGATATCCGTTAGCCTTCTGCTAGCATCACTAAACAACACACACTCCCTCCTACACACACACGCACTAACCTGCACTAGCACAGGCAGACCGGGCGGGAGTCTCTCTGCCTCCAGCCACCAGCGCATTGGCTGCTTGGAGCTCAGTACAAGAAGGGTTTGACGGAGGGGACCATGTGGAGACATGGGTCTCAGGAGCACGGTCACCTAGGAGGAAAGACTTAGTTTGTGATTGTGGGTACACAACCCCGCAAACGTTTGGGGTCACTTCGTTTGGGGTCACTGCATTCAATAGAAAAGCAAAATGTTTTTGTCCGTTAAAATACCACCAGGCGTATGTGTTAATGTTGTAAACGACTATAAAATTGCCTCAGAAACCTCGGATTTTGAATAGAATATTTCGGCTAATTGATCACAAGAGAACCCATTTGCAGAGAGGTTAGCACAGCTGAAAACTGTTGTGTTGATTAAACAAGCAATTAAACTGGCCTTCTTTAGTCTAGTTGAGTATCTGAAAAGCGGATTTGATGGACAAAAGAAGAGACCCCAAACTGTTAAACGGCAGAGTAAGTGTCAGTGTGAGAAACAGGTGGGTGGGGGTCACCTGCTGGGTGGGACTGCGTGTTGCTCTCCCCACAGCGATCACGTGGGTCTCTTTCTCGCCCCTCTCTCTGGCCGCACAGCCGGGGCCAGCGTCGAAACGCTCCCACAGGCCCTGTACAGGGTGGAGCGCCCCCGCGGTAGACAGAGAGCACCTCCCCCCCCGAGCGTCCGCTGGAAAGACAACCGGTTCACCATACACGTGGGTTAACAACCCTAAGGTCGAGATTCAATTGGAAAAGGGGGACTCCTCGAAAACAAAGGGTTAACCTTTCTAACGGGGATCCGAGTCCCAATGCTTTCTGATTCGTTTTGCATGGCCCTCTGATGTACTTTAGTCAGTCTGGCCCTTTCCCTCCTACTCCGACATTCACTCTTGGCCCACTATTACTAACAGACAAGATGTTATTGTCAGATTGAACAGAGCTAACAGGCACGTGTCCTGGGATTGAACTTGAACGTTTTTTTTTTCTCCCTTTCCAAGAGCTCTTTCGCTTTCCCCCCGATAATTCCACTTTCACTTTAATAAACCAAAGTCTGCCTTTTGACAACATGTTTCAAATTATGAAGCCCATTAATTTTATTATTGAAGCAGAGTCACTTGTGGGTGTGTCCTATTCAGAATGGAATCTCTATAACTAATGATAAAGGTCCCCCCAATGTGTCCTATCTTGTTACCAGTGGTTCTCTCTCCTAGCAGAAGGAGGCAGAAGAAAATACCCCCCGCTTCTAACATCATCCTTCCCGTACTTCCGAAGAAATTTCAGTGAGAGATCACCACATTCAACATCCTGAGGGGGAATAGAAACAATGATGAATACAGTGGTTTAGACTGAGACAGGGTTCTCTGTGTACAAAATGTTATTTTGGAATGGCTAAGAAACCACACTAGTGCTTGGATGTTTTTTTTACCCAGGAAACCAACAACAAAGTACTATCTCCCCTAATGGATTCTCGTAACACGGTATCATCAGGACATTACTATGCTTCTACGATTCTGTACAGCATCTTTCACTTTTGAGAAATGTATTTCAGTGTTCTCTCAGAAATATGTCATTAACAGAAATATGTGAATAACATGCTGTTAAGTCACATTTTAGTCACAGTCACTAATTTCAAACACTCCAAACTGATGGATCAGGCCTGGTAAATGTTACCACACTCACATTGAAAGAAGCTTTGGATACAACGTTTTTAGGATATCTTTTCAATTAGATCAACGTTATAGTATGTCATTTACCATTGTTTCAGAACAGGCTACAACATGTGAATATAATAAAAGTAATATATCAATTTAACTCATATATTAGCTTTGTCTTTATTCTCGAATTGATCCGTAGTTTCTGAGTCAGAGGAACGCACCAGACACAGTTTACAACAAAATACATGCAGCGCTAAATTATAATATCGTTTTAAACATGTCCATAAAGAATACACAGCGAACTTTTAACCAACAATCACTAGAAACAGAAACTAAAAAACTATTTCACAACGCAAAGGCATACAATACATTTCCTTAACATGCAAATTGTGATTCAAAGCAATTCATATATTTCCCATGTTTCTTAAATTCATGAAAAATAATTAGAAATGAAGTAGAAGAAAAATGCATTCACAATTCCAAATCTCATAACTGCTGCTAAACAAAAGAATAACGTCCAATAAAAAATATACACCTTGTACATTTTAAACAGATTTTGACTCACAGCACCTATATCTCTTCCATACAGACTATAATACAAGTCGTAACTCACCTGTGACAGCTCCCTGTGCAGCTGGACGTAGAAAGCAGATTTGTTGATCAGCTGTTCTCTGGCAGGTTAAAACTACGTTATGACGGTATTGGCTTGAATCTCCCCCTCTCTCTGTCAGTCTAGACACCCTCTGCCTTCAACCAAATATGTGTGGGAGCACTGGCTCCTAGACTGGATATTTATTGCCTTGATTGGCTGCGAAGGACATAATCGTTTCCCATAAGCCAACTACTTTTCTGAGTCATTAGAATTTTTTGAGGTGGGATACAGAATTTAAAAGACAGAAAGAGTATAAAAGACAGGGGAGGAGCGAAGGGATGGGGCGATAGACTGGAGATAGGAAAACAGAAAAGGTTCTTAAAACGAACAGAAACGTAGAAAGAAACAAGAAAATTGTTGATCTGTTTAGGCTAGACTCTTATGTCTCCGCCTTAACCATTGGAGTCGTTGTTCAGAATGGCGAGACGTTTAGGACTGCTTAAACGCATTGGGCTTGTCCTGGACAGATTTTTTTAAGAGTTACGCTTCTCGTTTCGCCTCTACTTCGTTGGGATGGCGCGTAGAGGGAACAGAGGGAGGGTGAATAAATAGAGGAAGGCAGGAATTGAGAAGTTGGAGAGACGCAGGGACATTTGAAGGAATGCAGAGGGGGAGGGAAAGTAAAGCACACAATTGTTCGGAGGTTTGGTTAAAATTATTGTTATAGTCATTTATTCTATCAAAGTCTCATAAGTACTCAAGATGAATCCTATGTTAAAGGGAAGGTTTTTACATGGAGTTATTTTCAGTCTTCCATTGTGGTTGATCCCCTGAATAAGTTGTACATATACACCGTTCAAAGGTTTGAGGGTCACTAAGTCTTTGTTTTTCGAAAAAGTAAGTATGTGCTTTTCTTTCAAAAACAATTGTGGAATTATTGTATGAATATAAACTTTGTTATACAACAGAACATCTGTTTGTATTTGCATACAGGAAGTCACATTCACAGATGCATTCTGTCAAAGCAGCAACTGGCCAATGGCCTGTTGAATTCTGGGTAGCCACACTGTATAAATGAGTGTGCGTTGCAGTATCCTAACTGAGATCAAGTGGAACACCCAGGAGGCAAGCCTTACTGTGATTATGTCAATAAACGGTTAAATTATCTCTCCCTTGGCTTAACGGGTACGCTCTTAACAAAAGTGAACACTATACATAGAGGCTAATATCCTACAGCAGTGGCCAAAGGTTTGAGAATGATACAAATATACATTTTCACAAAGTCTGCTGCCTCAGTTTTTATGATGGTGATTTGCATATACTCCAGAATGTCATGAAGAAGGATCAGATGAATTGCAATTAATTGACAATGCAGGAGGGTGTGACTTGAAATCATTGTTCTTCCTCTGTTAACCTCTGTTAGAGAGGTTCAACTGTTGTGAAGAAGTCTGTGTGTGAGGGTGTGAGTGCATCTACACGCACAGTTAGACGAAGACTTCTAGAGGATGTCCTGGTGTCAAGAAGGGCAGCAAAGAAGCCATTTCTTTCCAGGAAACACATCAGGGACAGACTGATATTCTGCAAAAGGTACAGGGATTGGACTGCTGAGGACTTGGGTAAAGTCATTTTCACTGAGGAATCCCCTTTCTGATAGTTTGGGGCATCCGGAAAACACTTGTCCGGAGAAGAAAATGTGAGCGTTACCATCAGTTCTGTGTCATGCTAACAGTAAAGCATCATTCATATGTGTGGTTGCTTCTCAGCCATGGGCGTGGACTCACTCACAATTTTGCCTAAGAACACAGCCATGAATCAAGAATGGTACCAAAACAACATCAGAGAGTAACTTTTCTTAACCACCCAAGAACAGTTTGCCTGGACCACCTTGCCATAAGACAAAAGCGATAAATAAGTTGCTCGGAGAACAAAACATCGAAATGTTGGGTCCATGGCCAGGAAACTCCCCAGACCTTAATCCCATTGAGAACTTGTGGTCAATCCTCAAGAGGTAGGTGGGTGGACAAACAAAAACCCACAAATTCTGACAAACTCCAAGCATTTATTATGCAAGAATTAGCTGCCATCAGTCAGGATGTAGCCCCGAAGTTTATCATCAAGCCAGGACCAATTTCAGAGGTCTTGAAGAAGAAGGGTCAACACTGCAAATAGTGACTCTTTGCATGTACCTCATGTAATTGTAATGTAATAGCCTTTGACACTTATGAAATGCTTGTAATTATACTTCAGTATACAATAGTAACATCTGACAAAAATATCTAAAAACACTGCATTTCATAATATATAAAAAGATGTTAGGCCAGCTATACAGGTACAAAATCCTCTAATCTGAACAATTTCTTAGCCGTCCATTGGCTCTACAGAGTATGCTTATCAAGCCACAATCAAAATGGTAAATATTTATCTTAATTTTTCACAAGCCGAAAATACAAACTATATCTGCTATAGCTCCCAAAACTGTACTAATCTCCCTACAACTAGAATGATATGTATACTGGAACCGCAAATTGATCGGTGTAAATCAACTGTAAAGGGCTGTAAAGTCATTCATAGGAAATCATTTTTGCGCTGATATCCCGTTGTGTAATTTACTCCCATTGTACATGATTATATATTTAGTGTATTCTGTCACTATATTTCTACTACTAGTAGAACCATTACACCTCATAAAAATGTATACATTTATGTTGTCAATATGGGTGGTTTTGTAGTTTATTGGCCGGTTTATCTGTCCCAGATTTTTAATCGGATATTAATAACATATGAAAACGTTACCAGGCTGTTCAGCATAGTCTGACAATAATCTAAGCATTTTATTGGAATCTCAATCTAGATTGAATTACATTTTTTGGGAAATGAAGAGGATGTTTGTTTTGTAGACAACAATTTAGAATCTTTTTTATTTTGGTCAAGCCGTTCTCCACTTTCTCCAGACTCAAGAATAGGTCAGCATTTTAATTTAGCAGAGATACAATATATCAATCAAAAGAAGTACAACCACTGAAATTAAATTACATTTCTACCTTGGCTGCAATTAATTTGACTATGAACTCTTAGCAAAAAGCAGTTTCTAAAACCTAAAATGGTTTATTGGAGAAGCATTTGAAGAACCTTTTTTGATTTCAGGAATAACCGAAGGTTATTCTGTAAAACAGAAGGTTTTACAAATGTTTCATTAAATAAAAAAAGCATTCTCCTTCTGTGCCTTTGGAAAGTACAACCCTGTTTTTCCAAAAATCGGGACGCTGCATAAAATAAAAACCCAATACAATGATGTGCAAATCATTTAATCCTTATATTAAATAGATAATAGCACAAAAACAACATGAAAAATACTGAAACTGAGAAATGTTATTGTTTTTGGAAAAAGAAATATGCCAATTCTTATTTTGATGCCAGCAACATGTTTAAACAACAAGTTGACATGGGGGCATGTTTACCACTTTGTTGCATCACCTCTTCTTTTAACTATACATTAAAAGAAGAGGTTTGGGAACTAAGGAGACCAATTGAAATGTTTTCCAATTCTTGCTTGGTTTTCCCATAAATATCCACAAGGCGCCAGGACTTCAGCAGCTCCACAGTTCGGGGTCTCCTTTGTCATATGTTTCATGTCATAACGCGCCAAATGTTTTAAATGGGTGACAGGTCTGGACTGCAGGCCGGCCCCTTTAGCACCTGTACCCTTTTACTACAGAACCATATGGTTGTAATATGAGCAGAATGTGGTTTGGCCTTGTCCTGCTGATATAAGCAAGGCCTTCCCTGGATGGAAAAAGGCATTGTCCTTATGGCAGCATATGTTGCTCCAAAACCTCTATATATTGTTCAGCATTTATGGTGCCTTCACAGAAGTCACCCATGCCATGTGCACTAATGCACCTCCATACCCTCATGGGTCCTGGCAATTACACTGTCTGCTGATAACAAGCCTCATTGCCAATTGACCTAATTAGTTGTGTGATGTTACACCAGGTTTAGTTCTTTAGCTGTACACAACTTTTCCAGTCTAGTGCTGTAACGTTTTGGAAACGTGTTGCTGGCATAGTTAAGTGGGAATATATTTTTTTAGGAAACTTGCTATTGCTATTAATCTATACACTGCATAATAACAAATTGAAAACATGTTTTTAGAGATGAGTGCCAACCCTTTATTCAGTATTTTGTAGAAGTTACTTTGGCAGCATTCAAAGCTCCAAGTCTTCTTGGGTGTGCCTCTACCAGCTTGGCACACCTGGACTTAAGCAGTTTCACCCATTCCTACTTATAGAACCTCTTGGTATAGGCCTTTTGAGATTGGATGATACTGAACCCTGATCTTCTGGTCTCCATCAGGTTTCCAAACCTTTGGTTGGGCTTTTCAAGGACATTCACAGACTTGTTTCAAAGTCACTCCAGTCTTGTCACAGCTCCGTGCATCAGGTCGTATTTGTGTTGAAAGGTGAATCTTTGTCCCAGTCTGAGGTCCTGTGCGCTTTGCACCACTCCAGACCCTTCTGTATTTTGCTCCGTTCATCCTTCCTCAATCTGGACCAGTCTCCCGGTTTCTGCAACAGAAAAGCATCCCATTAACATGATTATCCCACCGTCATCCTCCACCTTCAGAATGCGATAAGTCATATAACGAGTAGTACATTGGCCAGGCATAAAGCTAGGCTTACAGGGCAAATAGTTAGAATTCGGTCTCATCAGACTAGATAATCCCTTTCCCTCATGTTCTCAGAGGCTTTTAGGCATTATGTCACTTGCCTTTTACTCAGGAGTCTAGCCACTGTAACATAAAAGCTTGTTGATTGTGTTCGGCAGAGATTGTTGTCCTTCCTCAGGGACGTGCCCAAGGCTCTTCTTGCCAGGTTACTTAGTATGCCTGGACGGTAAGCATTACAAAACTCACGATTTTGTAACCCTACCCAGATCAATGCCTTGACACAATTCTCGGGCGTCTATGGAGAGGTCCTTGAATTTCCTCTCTTGGTGGATGTTATTTGAACATGTGTGGCTTTCAAAATAAAATAAGGATTTAATTTGCAACAGGTGGACTCCAATCACATTTTAAAGACATAATAAAAGGAAACAGGATGCATCTGAACTCATGCATCTGAATTTGGAGTGTCTTGGCAAAGGCTTATGCACAGCAGATATTTCAGTTCATTATTTTCAACAATTTGGCTCAAGTTTTTAAAAAACGTGTTTTCAATTTGTCTTTATTGTTTTTTGCAGATTGAAGGCTGAAACTTATTTAAACAAGTATAATTTAAGTCTGGAACACAAAAATATGTAGAGAAAGTAAAGGAATCAAAATACTTTCCAAAGGCACTGCAGGTAACCCTTTAAAAAATGTATAGCGCTTCATCTTTCCGATTGTTCATTGGAGCAAAAGAAATGTAACTGTTTGTAACATTTAGAAGAATAACCAAAGCTTTGGTGAATCAGTAGTGGAAAATGACCTGGGAAACCTAGAAGGACCACTACAGTGGAAAACTGAACAACACTCGCCTCAGGCTATCCACAAAAAACTTCACCAGCCAAACATCAGCAGCTGCACTGCTGGTCCCAACAGTAGATAGGCCAAAAAGTACCCCAAACTGTATGCAGAGTTCTGTAAAGAAATAGGATTCTAGACAGAAGAGACAATTATTGACACATAACACAGTGAAGGCAATAGAACAAAGTAAACAAACTTGAATCCCACTGGAGTCGAACAGACACTCACACAAAACACATCCAACGGTCCATCTAGCGATAGTTTGGTTGAACGCTTCAACTAGACCCTGAAGATAATTCTGTGTTAGCTGCTAGCCAAAGATGGCCAGGACTTTGACCAGATAAATCCATTCTTGCTTTTTGTGGCGTGTAAGACACCCCTCCCAGTTTCTATAACCAAGTTAGGTAATTTATTATTGTCTGACTCAATCAAGTGACCTGATTGAGCCAACGTCATCTAGCGAAGGCAGAGATGAGCTAGCTATGTTACGTTACTGCATCCAATTCCAGAGTTAATTACTTTCATGTCCACGAATATGAAAATGTATTCAAAATTGTGCTGGTGGACGTTGCTGATCTGCAGGATGAGCAATGATAAAAGTAAATGGGAGGGCTGTGTGACGGGATACCTTGGCTGCTGTGTCAATGTCTCTGATTGAAAAGGTTCAAAACGTCACAACTAGAGGAGATCCCACTCTGGACGTATTACTCAACTGGCACAGCATCAAGTAAGAGACGAAGAGAGACGTGTAAAATACTTCTGTCTCCTGGTTATAGATTCTGTTATCGGTTTGGCTCTGTTTAACAAGAACTCCAGCCAAGATGGGAGGTATGAAAAGAGTTAGGGAAAGGGGACGACAGAGGAGGGAGTGATGTGTTCTTCCTAGGAACACACTGACTCCTTCACTCCCACGTCTGGAGAAGCCCCCCCCCCCACACTCGGGTTCTCTCTAATCTCACCCTCTTCCCCCGACCTCGTTCTCTACCGGAGCATGTTCTGTCTTTGGGCTGCAGTTAGTTCACTCATGTCATGTGTTATGTCACGTGGATGTCTTTGTGTGTACCCCGGGATGAGCTGCTGCTGCCCAAATCCCATTGACCACAAGATTGCTTTTCCATCTGGTTTCTCCGCCGGTGTCAATGTGATAATCAGACACCCCCCCCCTTGGGCATCTTTCCTCCCCGTTTGTCTTGTTCAGGGCCCAATTTTGTCATCAGCACGTTGAATGATCCCCACGGGACCTCCTCTCCTGCCAAGCCGTGCCAGATGCAGCTCCGCCCTCCCCAGGGTGCTAGCGGCTTGGTTCTCCTTGTCATTTTCTACATCTTTCGTCTCTACACCTCCCCACCTGCACCACCGGGCCACTCCTTATCTACGTTCTTATTGTCACACTCCGTTCCAGACAGCCATTTTTCAAGTCCAATGCGTATTGAAAGAAACATACATGGGAAATCTATATAAATATATTATTTTATTTGGTCCCATGTTTCATGAGAGGGGTTGTTGTTCCATGAAAACAAAAAGCTTACTTTGGTAATGAGAAATCCATCTGTTAAGGCCTGATTCTATTGAAATTGGATGAATTTGTTTACATTTTCTGACTTTATTTCAGTGAAAATGTTGTTGTAATATATCATACATATTTTTTTTAATAATCTGGCCTTGTTTGGGGGTGCAGCTCATTAGAGAAATATTTCTAAGTATGTATTGCACATTTTCATTCACAGTTACTGAGATGTTATTGATGTTAAGGGGGGTGTTTGCAAATATGCAGTGCCGCACTCATTGGCACCCCAAGTTAAGATGAGTAAAAAAGGGTAACAAATATTTACATCCAACCTTTAATTTAAGTAAATTTATTCTGGGAATAAAAAAATCTGTCATCAAGATATAATTATTTCTTACAAAACCAGGTGTTCCACAATTATTGGCACCCTCCCTAAAACAGCACTGAGTCCACCTAATATGGGTGGGGAATACTGTGCAAGGAGTCTGACACCATTCCTCTTTACAGAAACTCTCCAGATCATCCAGGGTTCTTGGTCCTTCCTTAAGTACTCTCCTCTTAGGCTCCACCTACAGGGTTTCCATGGGGTTTAGATGGCCATGAAAGACGCTTGATTTTATGTTCAGTGAACCATTTTTTGTTGAATTGGACATATGTTTAAGATCACTGTCCTGATGGAAGACCCAATGACAACCCGTATTTAGTTTCCTGGCAGATTCAAATCTAAAATGTCTTATTATTTCATAGAGTTAATGATGCCATGTACCCTAAAATTTGCCCAAGGCCTTTGGAGGGAAAACAACCCCACAACATCATGGAACCTTATGTAACAGTAAGTATCAGGTTCTTTTCGGTATAGCCACCATTATGTTTACGCCAAACCCACCTTGAGTGTTAATGCCAAAAAGCTACATTTTGCTTCATCTGACCATAGCAGAACAAAGTGGTTCCAGTCAAAGTTCCAGTAGCATTTAACATACTCCAGGCACTTACGTTTGTGGTATAATGGCAGGATTTATCTACATGCCTTCCAAACAATTTGTTGGCAAGGAGGAGGTGTCTAATGGTAGTTTTGGAGACTTTGTGACCCCCTAGATGCTACTCTCTGAGTAGCTTTTTTTTATAGCCATTCCCTGATTTTTTAACCTCAACACACTTTTCCCTCATTTGATGTGATCAACTGAAGAAAGAAAAAGAAAAAATGCTTCAGTTACATCTTGTTCATATGAATTTCCAGGGGTGACAATCATATTGGCTTTGTTAGAAATAATTATTTAGTAATAGATTTTTAGCTAAAATGTTTAAAAATTGTTTCTATAACCCCTTTTAGAAATGTTTTTTTTCTAAGCGTTCCAATAGTCATGGGGGGGCACTGTATATTTTTCAAAGTTTAATGTATTTTTATTCTATTCAATGATTTACATAATTTTTTCTATTTGGATTAATTGGACTTTAATATGTATTATTTTTCCCTCTGTAAACGCTGGGCTATGCTGATGGTTGAGAAGTACCTTCCATTTCCATCTATTGTTATGTTGCATTATTTTGACCGTGGGACCTGCCTGGGGAACGCCTGCCGACTGTGTGACAGCGTGTTCCACTGCTGGCGAACACAAACACACACATAGTACACACATAGTACACACACATAGTACACATACATAGTACACACACATAGTACACACACATAGTACATACACATACTACATACACATAGTACACACACATAGTACACACACATAGCGATAAGGCCCTGAGGTAGTCCTGTTGGGTCCAGACCTCGTGATCCTGCCTCTGCTAATGGTGTCTGTTGACGCTCAGCACACGTTGCGCTGTTCTCTTATTAATCCACACAATTAACGTAATGACAGCAATTATCAGATTCCATATCGGACAGCTCTGGAGCACAAACAACAGTTTCTACAAACCCAAAAGGGAGCTACACTATCCTCACTAGTTTGTGTTGTGTATTAAATGATTCTGGCAGAATAGTCACAAAGCTGAGAGTCAGTCCATTGGGTTAACCTCTTTACTGAGTCACAGTTCCAGACATAACATCAGCATGATTGACAAATCAAACACCAGAAATAACTAAAGTCACGTTCCAATAGTTAAAAAAGATTTAAAAATAAAAATCACTGACGCACAGAGGACAGAGCAGGAAGAGTAGGAGTAGACCAAGAAAGACCCAGCGCAAACACAAACACGCAAACCTCATCCCTAGTTAACCCAGCGTGGTCCTCGCACACACCCCTACACACCCCTACACACCCCTACACACCCCTACACAACCTTAATACATTGATCTGCACCCCACTGTGCATTGCGCCATTCCCCTTTCCTATGGCTCCCTCTTGTGGTCACATATGTGAGATGCAGGACTCCGGAAAGGACTGTTTGCCATGGAGAAACTAAAGGAGTACAGCTGAAAGCAGCCACAGACACGCAGGGGGAAGAGAGGGAGCAGAACATTAGACAGTAAGATTTGTGTCCGATGGACTCTGCCGACAGTGTCATAGTCTACGGAGATGCTCGTCATATTGTCCATGGGCTCCGTTTATCTCTCCGGAGAAATAGACTTCTCACTTGTTTCCAGCGCTACCATGCTGCACAGATACCGTGCCCCATCGGCGTTACATAATCTGGATTTCTTGATGAATTATCCCCACACTCTTTTAATGCCACTCCAGATTCCTCGAAAGGTCAGTAGATCCCTGATTGTATTCCCGCATTTCCCCCTCTACCCCCCCCCCCCCCCCCCCCCCCCCCCCCCCCCCCCCCCCCCCCCC
>JACXGK010008054.1:0-23506 GCA_016801125.1 Novumbra hubbsi
TCCTTTCCTAAAGTGGAGTCAAGACCGAGGGAGTCTTTACAGTGTGCTGGCGTTGATTTGTATTAAAATACATCTATTGCCTTTGAGTCTTTTGTCCTTTCCTAAAGTGGAGTCAAGACCGAGGGAGTCTTTACAGTGTGCTGGCGTTGATTTGTATTAAAATACATCTATTGCCTTTGAGTCTTTTGTCCTTTCCTAATGTGGAGTCAAGACCGAGGGAGTCTTTACAGTGTGCTGGTGTTGTTTGGTGATAAAATACATCTATTGCCTTTGAGTCTTTTGCCCTTTCCTAATGTGGAATCATGACTGAGGGAGTCTTTACAGTGTGCTGGTGTTGTTTGGTGAATGTACCCACAAGCTGGCATAACACACGGCACTATACAGCAACAGATTTACTCACTGCGGCGGCTCTGACTTTTTGGGGGCCCTCAGCAAAATAGGATTACATTTATGCTTGGTGCCAGCATCTACACTGCTCAAAAGAATTAAGGGACCACTTGGGGAACAATGAAGTATTAAAGATCAAAATATTTACTGTACATTGTCTAAACTGTTAAGAACAAAATGATGTAACAAGTGTCAATGGAAACCAAAATCACCAACCGGTTCAAGCCTGGATTCAGAATCACACAGAAACAAGTAAACAATTGAAATCACAGGCTGTTCCAACCTGCATGCACTTCCGACAACGTCTGGGCATGCTTCTAATGAGATGGTGGCTGATGTCCTGGGGGATCTCCTCCCAGACCTGGATCAGAGCATCAGTTAGCTCCTGTACTTTCTGTGGCACTATTGCGGCGGTGTATCCACTGATATATGACACCCCAGAGGTTCTCAATTGGATTGAGGCCTGGGGTACGTGTGGGCCAATCAATGTCATCAAAGCCTTTGTCGCCCAGGAGCTGCCTACACACTGGCCACATGAGGCCAGGCATTGTCCTGCACCAGGAGGAACCCAGGGTCCACTGCACCTGCCCGTCTGAGGATTTTATCCTGATACCTAACTGCAGTCAGGGTACTGTTGGCTAGCATGGTATCTCCAGAGATATGCCTCTCCGGACCATCTGTGACCCACCGCCAAACCGGTCATTCTGAATGATTTTGCAGGCAGCACCTGATTTCGCCTTCTGCTACTAGCGGTGAGTAGGACACTAGCACAATGCTAAACTTGAGAAGAATCAGTCAGAAAGAATAAGGAGAGAGTAGTTGTCTGGCTCTTGGCTCTCCAGTACTGCTGTTGTCACAATCATTTGCAAGGAAACAGGTAACATTGATTCACACTCGCTTATGCTTCCTAACATGACCGATTGAAATCCCTGAAGTTTTATTTTCTTGGTGTTCTAACTTTCTTTCCATGTTAAAGCTGTTCTTGGAAATGAATTTCTCTAAGACATGTGAGATTGTTGTCTATGAAAACCCGAGCAGTCTTATGATTAGGTTCTGCAGTCAATATTCTGCTAATAAAGTAGAGGAAGACGTGTCATGGATTTCCAATAAATAATATGGCGTTTTTCTTCCACTTAACTATTTTTTTTCTCACTCTTGTTCTCCCCTGCCAATCTTGTTTCATGCTCCTCCATTCACACCCTGTCCCTTTCTCTCGCTTTCATCTTCCACTGTTTTTCCTATATATTTTTTTCCCTGGCGACTGTCTGTTATCAGTGTTTTGCTGCTGTGAACATTGGTTTCTGTATTATTTATTTTGTGTGTGGGATTTAGTCCCTTTAATTGTCCTTCACACTTTATTAATGAGCGCCAGTAGGCTTCACTTCTTTTGTCATGAGCCATTGTTTTGCAGTCTGTCTCATGTCTCGCTTTCGGTTCTTTCTCTGTTGGTTAATCAGAAAAGGGCTGGCCTGTGTTTTCAGCACACTGAAAATAGATAAAACTGGTTTCTTCAAGTTAAGGTGGTTGATCCATTGGTTGATTATTTAATGCCAAGCTATTTTTCCCTCTAGAGGTTTTGAAATGATGCTATATGGCAAAATACAACCTTGTAACCTTTAACTCCAAAGCAGGTGTTTTCCAATCAATCATTAGGCTATGGCATTGATTGTTTAATGTCCGTTCAAAGGTGTGTGGCAAATGTTTACTGTGCCAAATCATTGTGTGTCAGTAATTTTGTTGTATTTTTTGGGACAAGTTGTTATACAATGTAAAAATGCTAGGGTATTCACTTAGATTTGCCTGCGTACAAACATTTTAAATGATATTGTGGGCCTGAAGTGAAAGTTGAAGTCTTGTAGGCCTAAAGTAAAAGCTGTCAATTCAAATAAATCTAGGAAATAATTCAAGTACATAGAAAATGTATTACATAGAATAATTATTTTTTATTAACTGTTTAGCTCTTTTCTAATACCATTTAGGATGTGGAACTAGACTACAGAT
Source organism: Novumbra hubbsi (assembly GCA_016801125.1). NCBI lineage: Eukaryota > Metazoa > Chordata > Actinopteri > Esociformes > Umbridae > Novumbra > Novumbra hubbsi. Next base: position 2,389 of record JACXGK010008054.1, read on the forward strand.
TATTTTTTATGCCGTGATCTACTCCCTCCAGTCAGACCCTGTGGCCATCATATGGTCAACCTTTTAATCTCTCAGATGTAGAATGTAGATGTGCTACTTTTGCAATAGAATGCCCCTTTTTGGGGGGATGGATAACCGGAGACACTGAGAATACTTGAGAGAATTGGGGAAAGTCATAATGTTCCTTGACAATTAAGTTTGGTTTGACCCTTTCCAAAATATTTAATGGGATTTTAAAATGTGATTGTAGGTTAATATTTCTTACCATTCCGTGAAGTTGTGCATTTTATTTTAAAGACCGTGCTCAGGCTTTTGAATAACACCCGGGGAAGGACTTTTATGAGTGTTCTCCAATAGACATGTCATTACCCCCATAAAACCTAGCGGCCAAAATTAGATTCTGGTCCTTTTAACATTTCACCATTCATTCCATTAGGAATTTTTGAATTGCTTCAAATAAGCCGTATGTTTTGTTAACTTACTCTGGCAAGGACTTCTGACACATCTCGTCAAGACAAGGTGATGTTTGTCAAAATATTTGCTTTAATTGGGCTAGATATACAAACATTTACTTATATTTAGCCAACATTGATGAAAGTCAACTTGTCCAATAGATATTCACACGATTATGAAGATGACAAGTTGAGGTAAGCCAACTCAAAACATGTTCAAGCGGATCACAAAGTGGATACAAAAAATCCCTATGGAAAAAATGAATGGTGCAAGAACCGAAAGAGATGCTTTCTTGTAGTGCCACAAAGTTTTATGGGGATCAAGACACCATTTCCTATAGTATTTTTGTCTATAGCATTTACCATTAGCCACCTCTGCAACAAGCAACTCCTGTGAATAAATTATGCCGGTATAGAATGGTTCAGGGTTAAGTGCCCCCCGATACCATTTTAATTCCACACATTCCTTGGTTGCCACTATACTTGTTCATCTAGAAAAATAAATTCTGGCTAAACACCTCCTCTCCTCAAATACTCAGGGGGCCTTTTACCCCTGAGAATTTGTTGGTGAAATATGCTGAAATATAACCCATGTTCAAGTTCCAAATATGTCAAAAAAACTGAAGAATACACAATTTTCTCAGAAATAACTTGAAACGGATAAATGTAATTAGCATCCACCATTGTTTACTCTACATTTAATAGAACTTTGCTTTTGTTTTTCTATTCAACATAGTATTTTAAATAATAAAACAAATGAAAATGGCATGGACACAAATGTTGGTACCCTTAACCTAATATTTTGTTGCAAAACCTTCAGAGGCAATCACTGCAATCAAACATTTTCTGTAGCTCTTAATGAGACTTCTGCACCTGTTAACAGGTACTCTTGTTGAGCAAACTGCTCCAGCTATTTCAGCCTTCTCCAGACTGCAAGTTTCAGTTCTTTCCATATATGTTTGATAGTATTCAGATCAGGACTCATTGGACGCCACTTCAGAATAGTCTTGTCAGAATGTTTTTATCTCTTCTTGCTTTTAGCTGTGTGTTTCGTGTCCTTTTCCTATTGGAGGATCTGCGACTGAGACAGAGCGTTCTGACACTGGGCTGTACGTTTCCTCCAGAATGCCTTGATAGTCTTGAGGTTGCATTGTGCCCAGCACAGACACCCTGCGCTAGACGCAGCCAAAAGGCCCCAGAGCCTTCTTTGTGTTTCACTTTAGATGTGGTTCTTTTCTTAGAAAGCTTCATTTTGTCGTCTTGCAAACATAAAGCTGATGTGACTTGCCAAAAAACTCCAGTTTTGACTCATCTGTCCAAAGGACACTCTTTCAGAAGTATTGTTGCTTGTCAATATGCATTGAGCAAATTCTAGTCTGTCTTTTTTATGTTTTTCCTCCTGGATCCTAATATCGCTCAAAAAGTGATGGATGGTGCGTTCTGAAAAGCTGAATGTTCCTTCACCTTGGAATTCAGCTTTTATCTCTTTGGCAGTAATCCTTGTTTCTTTTTCTACCATTCACACTATCCTTCTGTTCAATCTCTCCTTGTAGCCACACCCAGGGAGGCTGGCTACAGTTACATGGTCTTAAACTTCTTAATATTATTTGCAACTGTTGTCACAGGAACAGGAACATAACATCAGTCTTGTAGCCTAGTCTTGTAGCCTTTACCATGCTTGTCTATTATTTTCTTTCATTCCTGGTCCATGTTCAGTGTGGTGCACACAATGATACCATTCAGCACTTTGCCAACTGTTCTCCATAAAAAATAGGCTGAATGACTGATTAAAAGATTTGAGACATGTGATTAAAGACATGGTAATTAAAGAAACAAATTCGTTTAAAGTATCACTATAATCAAATGATTTATTATATTTTCTAAGGGTTACCAACACATCTTTCCAGGCCATTTTAGAATATCTTTGTAAAACAATATTTTGAATTGAATATAGTCATGTAAGAGACTGGCAATCCCGGCTCTAATTCATATGACGTCTGCAGTGTTTATGGGAAAACAAAATGGGGGGGAGGGGGTGCAGATTCTCGGGGGACAATGCCCAGCTTTGTGGAATGTGCAATATCACAGTTAAATGTTTTTTTGGTAACTCACTTAAATACGACTCACTTAAATCAATACTAAGATAATTGTAATTGTAAAGATTGCATTGATAGAATGATTTTGACACCTAAATATGGAATTTATCCTAATTAATAATTAATTAAAATTAATCCCAGGGGCATTTTAACCGATAAGGATGAGCGTTTTGACCTTATAGTGGGGGGTGAAACGCCACATTTACCCAGTTTGGCATTTGATTAAGTTGCCATAAAATGTAATCGAAATGTGTTTGTCTGAATATAGTCAATATGCACATTTCTAACTCTAACTAAACAATGCTTTTTTTGAGTCAGAAAATATTTGTCTCTTAATGGGGGCGTTTTCTCCCAAGGTACCCAACTTCCCGAATTTCGGGTAGTGGCAATAATGAGGATTGTTGCACTGTAAAACTATTTATTTTGCTGAGTAACAATCTTTATTTGCCATTATATCTTTCTACTTTCTAAATCTGGCAAATGGTATGTTCCATCTAGGAAGTAGGATGCATTGGCTCGAAAAAAACCCCCAATCAATTATGATTTCCATGCGCTTGTATATTAACATCGTGTATTCTTTAATAGCCATTGTAGCTAACAGGTTTCATATTTGCATCCCTCTTTTGAAACGTACGTATAAGACCACATCAAGCTAGTAGAACATTGCACACAACGGCCCCTTTAAATAAAAAGGTAGGGGGAGAGAGACACAGCGAGTTGTAATTTAAATAGTATTGTGGTCAAATAGTGTATTGGTTTGATATGATCGGTATGGAGCTAAAATACGTGGATAATATTTTACACTGTCCAAAACTTTTGAATATTGTTTATATCTGAGTTATATTCTGCGAATAGGCTAACGAATTTCAGTCGGACACATCGACTGATCTTGAGGAAGAGACTCGTAGTGCGATTTCAATTTAAAGAATTTTCGAGGTTACATGTTACAGGTAAACCTTCTAATCATACAAAAATATCACATTATGTTAATTTTGCTTTACTTTAAGAATATACGCTAAATAATAATTACTATCTTTGTATGACTAAACTGGTTTAAAGTTTTTTGTACATTAGTGTGATACATGAATGGCTTTTCTGAGATTGTTTTATTTATTGTACGAAAAATGTACCTACTATGCCTTATTTACACTACAGCTCGAGCATATTCTTAAGTAAATGTGTAGGTTATATCATTTACGTGTTGAGTAAATTCCATAATCAATAAAACGGGCTAGTTTGTGCCATTAACAGAAAACCTATTCATTCATAGCCTAAAGAGAACTACTAGATGTTCTAGTGCTGAACGCTTTATTCAATCAAATGCCCTAGGGATATGTCTACCTCATTATGTTTCTGTCTCTCTCCAACCTTTGTTACCCTATCTCCCTCCTATCTCAATTTCACCCCATCTCTAAAATGGTTAGCCCCCAAACACAAGAACGTATTGCTTTAATATGTGTTAATTGGTGTGATATGTGATGTCTGGTGCTTTCTGTATTGTACTGAATTTCTGTCAGATGGCACATGGGAATTTGCTTGGGATATTTAAATCTCCACTGGTTAGGATAAACACACAATACATTTTTATGCATGTAGAAAAGGTATGCTTCTAATGCACCTGTAGTTAGCCGGGTTTACTGAGTTTAGTCCAATGTAGTTATCCCTCACTTGGCCAGCTGATATGGTATAATCCTATTTTGATTCCAATTTAGGACCTTTATTTACAGATTGGGTTGCTAGGTGAATGGCACTGTCCATTCCACTGCAGGCTTGTCTGTGAAGGTGTTGGTACCTGAAGATTCTGTACAATTCTGTGTCATGTATAGTATATACTAATATGTTGTCAAAACAACTTGTTTACAAATGTGTAATTTAATGAAAAACAGAGGTATGATAGTGATGTATATTAAGCACATGTTATTAATTCCAGCCCAAAATGGGAGTTTTAACACAATTGTTAAAAGCCCCGCAATTCATTATCATTCATCTACAGCAGGGTTGTTGTACTCTTATTTTCCAAGGTCCTGAGCTTGCTGGTTTTCTGTGTCTCCTCAACATTCCTGAATGGAACTGTCTTTGAGATCCAGTTGATCTACAGCTTCCAATGCATCTTTTTCTTTCTTAATCTTCCCCAGGTTGATGCTATGAAAGAGTCCTCTGTCAATTTGCCTGATAAAATGAGGGTTTAAATGATAAAATATATGAGGATGATTTAATACATGTTTTTTTCAATGACACAAAAAAAACCTATTAAGCTAATAATCATAGTTCTATAATTTATAATTTTCTTTTAGTTAGAGGTTATTTATAAAAAGGTTATGAATAATGTCTTTGTTTTAACGATTTAACAATAATCATGAGATTTATATATTCTCCTAGTGTTGTACTTGAGGAGACCAGCTAACTTATAGTTCGTTCAAGCTACTTTTGATCATAGGATAAGCACATGTAATATATTCTCTGAAAGACACCCATTGGGTTCTTAGAAGTCTGAACATTGTTTTGCTGAGCCAGTAGGTAGCTCCCTTTAAGCCTGTGCTGCTTTTGATCTTCGCAAAAACATAGTTAATATATTCTAATGCCATTGATTGGCTTATATCGTTTTCTTTTTCTTGTGGAATCAATAAATAAAACCCGGCTAGGCCACATTCTAAACCGGAGCATCGCCATGGTTTCCTCAGATATTCTTATTCATTCAATCAACTATTGCATTCTATGCTGTCTTATTGGGCCAATAAATTGTTCCAGTTTATCTTGGCCAGGCTGCTTGAACACACATCTAATTCTAACATAATACATTTGAAAAATGTGTATGTTCCCATCTAGGCCAGTACATAGGTCCAACTCTACCAATGGGTATTGTTTACTGTTCCATGCTAGAACAAATTCTTCCTCTGAGCTTCCCTGAAAAAGAGATTCGTATCGCCATTGGAATTCAGAAGGCACTGTGTGCCTCAGTGAGCCAGTAGCAATGGTACGTGACTGAGGGTTTTACAGGTGAAGAGCCTTAATCTGGTTTTAGGTTTTTACTTCCCATTGTTTCTGTGTGTATCCCTTTTTTGTCTTGAAACCTCATCTCCCCACGTCTCTGCTGTCTATCTTCCACTTGATTTAAGGTGCATGGGATCTATCGTATTATCAAGTCAGTTGGCTTTGTAGTATCCCATGGCAAGGTCTACAATGAGCTCATGGATTTTTCCACCTCAGGCACTGCCAAAGCTTTGTGGAAAACGTTGTGGCCAAAACGTTGGGGCGTTGTGGCATCGCTCGGATCTGATGGAATCTAACAGTGAGATGTAGTCATCTACCAAATGTTTGGCACCCTTGATAACCATGAGGAAAAAAAGGCTGTAGAAAGTTAACAGAACGGGTAATATGCTACATTATAATTTAGCATAAACTCTATCCAGAACAACAAAATCAAGTCATAATTTGCTATTTTAGAGCAACTTACAATAGTATTAGTTATTAGAATTCGAACTAATTACTTTTTTGTTGCAATGGCAATGCTCTATAAACTGAGCTTTGAGGGACCTGCTAGTGTACTTGTACTACTTTTGTGCTTGAAGTTAAATCAATTAAAATAAAAAATGAAAACCAATATAAATGTATTTCCCCTGAAAACTGATGTAACCTTAGTGTTCAGTACTTCACACTCCCTCCCCTTGCAAGGCTGATAACTCTATGCCTTTTCCTATTCATTTGACTAGAGAAGATATTAATAGACGTGTGTTTGACTGCTGTGTCATTCAGATTTCCCAGTCTGTGAGATCCTTCAGCCTGCTCTTTCAAGACCAACTTATTCAATTTAAACATGTATATTTTTAAATAGGATTTAAGTTGTAAGACTGAGATGGTCAGTGCTAAAGATTTTTGGTAAATTTACAATTTCTTTGCTGATTTCTGTATTCCAATAATTTGTTTAGGTAATTGTATATAATGAATCCTGAGTATTTTGTGGACAAATCTTTTCTGCATTGATCTAAATAAGTGCTAGGATTGGAAAAAATTATTGCAAAACCAATTTCTAATTTTGGCCCATTTTTTTAAAAATCTTTTCATAATTTTACATTTAATTCCTGAATGTACTGCTTTCAGTACAAAATGACGTACATTTCAAACAGGCCGACTGGTCTATGTGGTCCTTTGACCAGGGTAATATTCTTGCTCCTACCATAATCTTCACCATAACCCCTTAGCTCAACCGTTTTTCATTTAAACTTCAATTAGGTGTCTTCAGAGTTGGGATGTAAGCTCTGCACTGAGTCATCCAATCACATATATTCTGCTTTCAGTTTAGAAATGCCTCCAGAACAAAACTCATGATGAAAATTGCTGTCCTGTGCATTAAAGCCAGTGGCGGTCCTTTGTGTGTGTTTTTAGTGGTGGGGGTTGCAGTGTTTTTTCTTCTTTCCTTCTCCTGAGTGTGGAAACAGCGGATGCACTTTCCATGTGGTCTATCCTCTCATCATGTTTTATGTGTTCTACCCTGAATGGATTTTAGTGCCAAGTGTTTTACTCACTGTGGTTGTATCGTGTTCTTTACCTTCACTAGTGGTCCATCTGTTATATAATCCCTTTGCTTCTCTTTTTTGCTCTGTCCCCACCCAGGCTCAGGTGGCGCTGGCGTCTCCATCTGTGGGGTGTCAGGGGCTATGGTGAGGCCATGTGCCCCAACTGAAGGCCTGGAAGTCAGAGAGGTGCACATGGTAGACGAACAGGAAGAGGAATGGCGATTACCAGGAGAAAGGATTCACAGAGAGGAATGGGGACAGGAATGTGGCCGGGGACACGGCTGGAGAAAGACCCAGGGCTGGAGAAAGAGCTTGGGGAAAACACAGCTTTGGGGAGGGAGCTTGGGAAAGATCGAGGGCAGGGGAGGGTGCTTTGGGAAGTTTGAAGGCTGGGAAGGGAGCTTGGGAAAGATTGAGGGCTGGGGAGGGAGCTTGGGAAAGATTGAGGGCTGGGGAGGGAGCTTGGGAAAGATTGAAGGCTGGGGAGGGAGCTTGGGAAAGATTGAGGGCTGGGGAGGGAGCTTGGGAAAGATTGAAGGCTGGGGAGGGAGCTTGGGAAAGATTGAGGGCTGGGAAGGGAGCTTGGGAAAGATTGAAGGCTGGGAAGGGAGCTTGGGAAAGATTGAAGGCTGGGAAGGGAGCTTGGGAAAGATCGTGGGCTGGGGAGGGAGCTTAGGAAACATTGATGGCTGTGGATTGCGAGGAAGCAGGGGACAAGGGCAAAGACGAGACTTGAGTCTTCGGGAAAGCCTGCGATCAAGTTTGGGTCAAGGACTAGGGGGCTGGGTATTTACCCTGCTGCTCCTGCTGCTGCTCCCCCCTGTGCTCCCCCAGTGCCCCGACAGCTGCCACTGCATGTGGGAGAGCAGTGTGGTGCTGTGTACTGATGCCAGACTCCGCGAGTTCCCCCAGGGCCTTCCACCGGACACAGTCACCCTCCACCTGGAGCGAAACTACATCCGGTCGCTCCCGGAGGGCGCATTCAGGCAAGGAAGATGAGAGTTGTATTTTTATGTTAATATTTCATATTATGGAATTATTGGAAACGTTTGCAGCATATTTCATTGGTCTTGATGTAAATCTCTGCCCACTGGGGGCATCGAGCCAGCAAAACACACTTATTAGGATTTTATTTAGCCTGTTGGGCTTCAGTTCTGCATTATAATCATGTTGTTTCAGACATGTCCTCTTATGTTTCCTTCATTTAGGGAGCTGCCCCATCTGCGGGACCTCTATCTCTCTCACAATCGCATCAACACCCTCTCTTCCGGAGCTCTGCGTCACCTGAACTCTGAACTCCGTCTCCTTGACCTCTCACACAACCAGTTGCGCACGGCCAATCGGGAGGAATTTGGCTCTACGCAGGCCAAGACTCTCCTGAACCACAACCCATGGCACTGCGACTGCAAGCTGCAGGAGCTGATGGAGACATTGATTCTGGAGGCAGAGACGGTGAGTGGGATCATATGTGAGAGCTCGGTAAGAGTCACCGGGGAGGGGAGTCGCTGGGAGGACCCAGGAGGTGCAGGGGAGTACGCGGGTCAACCCCTGGTTAAGCTGCTCGACTCTGGGGTGAACTTTTGTAGCCTCCAGACCAAGACTACAGATGTGGCCATGCTGGTGACTATGTTTGTCTGGTTCTTCATGGTTATTGTCTATGTTGTCTACTATGTTAGACAGAACCAGGCTGAGACAAGAAGACATTTGGAGTATCTGAAGAGTTTGCCCAGTCCAAGAAAAACAGTGACAGAGACAGATACCTTCAGCACTGGTTTTTGAATGATTTATTTACTTGATTACCTTTAGCAACACTTTGTAATGAAGCATTTATAACACACCTGGTTTAATTAATGTATTAATCATTACTCCCACAATTGCAATTGTTAGCAATTTAGTAATTAATTATGTTAAAACTATGGTACAATGAATCCTTCAGAATGGGGCTGACATATGTCTTTATACTTACAGAGTATTTTTACAAGTGATTCGGGTTTTAAATTACCAGTGCAATTTCTCACAACAAAGGACATGACCATATGCAATTTAAAATCTCAAAGTAGCCTAGCATACATCAGTGGTAAAGAAATAAGCACTCAACACAGTAGCCTAGCATATATCAGTGGTAAAGAAATTAATTGAACTGAAGGCTATTTTCACACTTTCTTGGCTGCCTTTTTTCTGGGTCTTTAAAATGAAAAAGGCCTGAAATAGAGTTCACTGTCCTTACCTAGCAATCTAAAGACTATGCCAAGAATGACTGCAATCCACTCAGACACTGTAGAACTCAAAACACTAACTGATTAGACTAAGGTTATAACACATATCTTGGTTGTTACAAGCAGAAAAAGCATAATTTGAACCGGAGATTTTGCAATTATGGGTTGTTTTATTGATTTGCCTTTATCAACCCCATATTACACATGTCAAGAATTTTCTTGTGGATAATCACTGCATACTTTAAAATGTTTCTGTACAGTTTGTAACTACTCCACAAATATACTACATAATGTGTGTGTAATTGCAAATATATATAACAAAAATCCACTTTTTCATTACACAGCAACTGCTTTACTATAAGGTGGTATTATATTATGCTATTTCATTTTCTCTCAACAAGAGAAGTTATAGATAACCAATTCTATTTTACAATGTTATTCAACTAAGGAAGTGTGGAAAAAAGAAAATATTTACTCGCCACAATATTTTGTGTTTTGTTTTTTCTATAGAAAGGTCAATACATTTCAAGTATCTGTGTTTGCTGTGATCAGAGGTTTCTATTATAACCCTAACTTAAAAACATTCTAATCCTTGGACATATGTTCTTTTTTTTCATAGAATGGAAAAATTAAATTACATACAAATAATATTACATGAAGGGCAGCTAGCTTTGTTAAAGTCCCATTACTTAATTTGATTAAAAAACAGAAGAATAGCACTACTACTTGCTTGATATACAGTTCAGACATTACGGAGTGGGCCTTGATGGAAATTGTTAGAAGATATTTAATTAAAATGGATGATTACAGAGACATTTGATTCTAATTAACCTTACATGTTAGTATATATCATAGTTTTTTTTTACAAACATTACCAGCCTAATCATAGCCTAGCTAGTCTAATATGGCATTGTACTTGAGGATGCATGGTGGTTGCTTGAATGATAATTTTATGTCTTACGCTACAAGGCTACTCTTCCCTAATTCTCACGTCATTGATTCCTTCGTGCTGTTTTAAATTGACCCTGGCTTTGGGAAAGAGCGTGGTGAATGTTTGTTCATCAAATACTTAGCAAAACAATCTGTGGGAGACACCAGAGTATTATGATCTTTGTTAAAAATGATCTGACAAATAAAATTAACATGTACTGTTAGAATGCGTACCTTGAATGCAGGATATTTAAAATCTGTTTTTAAAGCAGTTTTTATCAAACTCATAGTTTTTTTTTATTTTACATTTCTAAAAATGTAATTGAGAGGAGGAGAATGACAGCATCTAATGAATCGTATACAGTATTGTTGTAATATTGATCAGAATATGATGTTTAGTGTTTCATGAACAAACTGAGTTTGTATAGTACTTTCTATGTGTGGTAAGTTCCTGTTAAGCTATATCAGTATTTGATCATTTTATCAAATAACTTGTTTTCATGTGCTTTTCACAGTATGATAGTACAACTAGTAGAAGTTGTGGTATTGTGTAAGAGCAAGACAAATTGAAAATAAATAACAGCACATTTTGATATTGTGATTATTGAAATAAATTGTGATGTCATAGTTTTTCAAAATATAGTACTGAGTTGTCACTAACTGTTACATTCTAAATGTAAGTCTGAGTGACAAAAAAGGCCCACAAACTTTTAGATAATTTGTTATCCATTCAAACATTTGGGACCACTTAGAAGGTTAGTAATTGATTAAGGTTAGTGATAATGATATTTTATTTAAATTAAGCTTTCGTATCGAATTCTCCATTTGCAGAAATTACAGCCTTGCAGACTTCTGGTATTCTAGTTATGAATTTGTTGAGGTAATCTGATGTGATTTCCCCCAATGCTTCCTGAAGCACCTTCCTAAAGTTGGGTGGGCCTGATAGGTACTTTCTACATACCATACAGTCACACTGCTCCCACAAAAGCTCAATATGGTTGAGATCCGGTGACTGTGCTGGACACTCCATTATCAGAATCAGAATAGAATCAGCTTTATTGCCAAGTAAATTTTCACATACAAGACATTTTCTTTGGTGCTATGGTGCATGACAGGAAAAACACAGTAAGTAGAATGAGGTAAAAAAAGAAAGAAATTACAGTAAATATAAAATGTGCAAACATTTACTTAATAAGTGGAAAAGTGCAGTGTGCCGGGTAAATAATAATTTATTATACTTTCATCACAAAGCACTTGAAAACACAAAATAGAACAACTACAATAAAGTAGGTCTTGACTATAATCCTCCAAAAGAGCTGAAGGCCCCCTGTAACAAGAATGACAATCAAGAGGAACGTGGCTTGAGCACAGTGAGGAGAAATGTGTTCAATGAGGTGAGCAGGTCTTCCAGAAGCACTCAGCTCTTGGTCTCATCAGCACGCTGTCATCTTTGCTAAACGACCACTACTTCTCCAACGCTGTCAACTGATCCTCCACTCACACCCTGTCCTCCTGCCTGGTCCCACTCTCCAACCAAATCGTTCAGTTCTCCCACTCTGAGGGGATCTGGATGTTATTCATAGATCTCCAAATAATAGATAAAAGCTCAGTGCAGATTTTCAAAACAGATATTCAAAAGAAAACAATCAACAAGCTCCATTGAGTTGATTGCAGAGAAGTACATTATTATATTCAGGTGATCAGCAACTCAAAAAAAATATAATTCACTTAACAAATTGATGATTAAATAAGAAGATAGGCGCCATGGCAACCAACATTTTTCCATCTTGCTCAGTTGTGCACTGAGGCCTCCCACTCCTCATTTCTGGTTAGAGCCAGTTTGTGCTGTCCTGTGAAGGGTACACATTGTACAAAATCTTCATGTTCATGGCCAGAGTAGACTGATGTTTGTTTCTGGCTATTTTGACTAGTATAAAGAAGGCTAGTTTAATTGCATCTTTAATCAACACAACATAATGCGCTATTGGAACACAGGACCGATGTGTCACGGTTGGCAGGGCACAAGGTGCAGAGCAGGAGAAGGAGGTCATTCCTTTAATTATTACTCAACTTGAACAAAAACAACAAAAGGAGTGCAAATTCCTTTGTTGTTTGCTTCAACAAACGGAAGCTAACAAAGCAAATGTTTCATAAAACAAAGTCCAAAAGCGTAACTTAAATAAATTCCCTAATAAGAGGCAACGTGGGGCAGCTGCCTCTAATAGGGGACAACTAAAGCTAGCATCACGGAGATGCCTAGATGCACCTCTTGGGGCAGGGCCTGCTGTGACCCCCAGGCACATAGAAATGCCTAGAGACCCCCAGCCAGGACCTGACATGACAGTTGTTGATAATGGGCCTCTGTATGCCTATGCAGATATTCCATAAGAATATCACAGAACATTGTAATGATGGTTACAGGAGGAATGTGTCACAACAAACAGTACATTGCACCAGTGCTGTAAATTGGGCTGCATGGGCACAGACTGGTCAGAGTGCCCAAGATGACCCCTGATAAATGTTGTCTACCCAGAGAACACCAAGCCTTTTGTTCAAACTGAAGAAATCCTTATGAGTTCTACAAAGATCTAGAAGTTCTTGACCATTCACTAGTGGTATCAGGTGACAGTGAAGTACAGCTTTCTCATAACATTATATGACATACCAATATAACATACCTTCATAACATGACATACCTTCATGACATAACATACCGTCAAAACGTTTACCTTAACTAAGAGTCACTACTGCCATCTGCTGGAAAATACAAACTGCTGTAAAACAACCACTACATTGTAATTTTCACATTTAGCCACCAATTATTTTAGATGCTTTGAATAAGGGCCAAACAATTAAGTTTAAGTAATCGACCGTGGCTCTATTGAAAACTAATAAGATGATCTGACAATTTAGTGACATGGCTAGGAATTACATTTGTATCTAATTTGAGTTCAATCCAACCATGTGGTTTAATAGTCTGAATTTCATAATTCAGACTATTAAATGCACTCATTTCTGAATGGTGCAATCAATTTGGATGAACATACCCCCAACTTGTAGCTGACAGTCTGCTCTTTAATTACGTAGGGGAGAGTGAGGTAAGATGTTTTCTGATTGTCAATGTAAAGTCCAAAAGAGAAAATAGACCACGCCCCTCTACGTCACTAATTCAGAGCCAATAGCGGGCCTTATCATCTTTTCCCCTTGCTTGAGCCTAGCTAGCTGGTTAGCTTTTTGCAGTAAGTGTATGTAAAGATGGTGATATCCCAATTGTCAGCCCTGGCTTACTACAGTTACAAATAACAATTATGTTCCTTACTGTGATTGATGCCTTTTGTTAGCCAATCATCGGAGATCTTAAATCCAAAAAGTCATACTCTGTGACACCCGAGGTGGGACTAGATTTATCTCCATAAATGAAGAGAATAAATTAGCTTAGCCTTTCTTACATCCCTATTCACTTGTAGCAAGCCTCTCGCAGTAATCTGCCACTCTACTGTGCAAGTACAGTTAGGATGGCAGCATCTTGCGGTTTTCCAGATTACCTGCTTGTACTTTTTTGTGCGATAGCAGGAGACTCACGTGTTAGAAATGACAACACTTTTTGATTAGTTGGGTTCCTAATCCTACAGTTTGTAACAATAAGATGTTATTCATAACCAGTTGGGATTTCAATTACATTTTTAATTTTGACTTACTCTTCTGTTTTTCTGACCATCCTCCAATATTCGTAACTGGCAGGTATCTCTTGTATGTAATGCTATAAAGTCATTATACCAACAGTATAATAGGGAATAGAGCATCCCACACTTCCAGCAGGTAGGCCTGGTAGCAGTAAGCAGACACATCAAAGCTGAGATCATGCAAAACCAAGCAATCACCCATGTTGAGGGCCGTGTGAAGCCACACAAAGGTTGGTCAGCACCACCCCTGGAGGTTGATCACAGACACTCCTGCAGGGCAGTGGAATGGCATCCGCCAACCAGTGACAGAGATGTTACTCAACACCAGAAAAGATGCTCCATGGAAAAGGGGCAAAACAACTCAGCAAGCAAGAGTATGAATGCTCCATCACAATCACCAAGATATGGGCAATAGAAAAAAGCACAAAATATGGTCATCCATCATGTCATGAACACTTTAACTTGCGACCAAATACACTTTAAAAGTACAGGTCGTCTCACTTCTTGTATAATGAGACTGGATGAATCAAACAGATTAGAGACTAGAGGGACAACTGGTTCCAGCAGGCTCCATTTGCAAGCAGAAATCAAACCGTTGGCCTCTACCCGCCACCCCAGCCTCCACCTGCCCCCCCAGCCTCAACCCGCCACCCCAGCCTCCACCCCAACCTCCACCCGCCCCCCCCAGCCTCCACCCGCCACCCCAGCCTCCACCCGCCACCCCAGCCTCCACCCGCCACCCCAGCCTCCACCCACCACCCCAGACTTATTTCTGTGTCTTTCTGCAGGGGGGATTGCCCAATGCCATCAGTATTGCTAGAATTATATTACAGTGTTAATGTTACTAGAAAAGGTACAATTCCATGGAAATTGTTAAGTGGGGTCGCTGTCGCAGCAGCTGTTTCCGGTGTCCAGCTGTTTACTGGAAGTAAATCAACACAGATTATCCCCCAGTACTTAGCTGGCTATATCCCAAAAACATATACAAAAACAAAGATATGTCCCATTAGCTAGCTAGCTACCTATCTCCCGCGTAAAAAAGACTGAATATCTGGCAAAAAGGTAGCAAAATAACTTCAGCCTTATGTAGCATATGCTTAGTCTAGCACACTAACAGCACAATGGAACGCACAAGGCTCAGAGGGAGCAGAGAGGATGTTATACAACAAACTGGAGACCAGGAAGTGTTATTATATTAAGTTGTAAAAATATAATGAAATGTGAGCCTAGATAAATGAATTTCAATTATAAACTATTACAATTTATTTAACAATAACCTGGGTGCACCCCCTTATTTTCTCGCATTGAACATCTTATAAGAAATTTAAGTTACAACACATACAAATAAACAGGAGATCAGAACCCACACACACAATGAACATAATGAAATGTTCCTAAGCACTTCTTAACCGGGTCCTTGTCCAAAGAAACATCTAGATCAGGGGTTGGTTTTCAAACTTTTTCAAGAGGGACCCTTCTCTTTTTTTTTTTTTTACGCAAACCCACAGGCTTGTGTGCAGAAAGAAATCAGCTCAGCACTTTTTTTTTACCACTTTTGATGATGCACGTGCACTTGCTGATCCTTGACGCGATTGCAACGCAAAGTCGATTCTGAAATAATTTGATCAAGCTAGGCCTACATACATGAATTTTAACCAATTAATATCGTTTGCTGCATGCTTAAAAAATACACAAAACATATTTCACAACAAACTCTTTAAATGTAATATTCAAAACAGAACAAAATTTAAAAAAATAATAACTACTTTAGTGTACTTCTAATCAAAGCTATTATTATTAATATTATTAAAAACTGATATTTTTCTTTTTTATAAAATCACTGGCGACCCACTTTTTAATTATCGTGACCCATCTGAGGGTCGCGACCCAGGGTTTGAAAACCACTGATCTAGATTCAGTATGGCTAACTACCCTGTCATGTTTCCATAGTGCAAGAACTGTAGCCGGAGTTAGGGTGGCTATAATAATAAATATATATACAGTGTGGAGAAGAAGTATTTGATACACTGCCAATTTTGCAGGTTTTCCTTCTTACAAAGCATGTAGAGGTCTGTCATTTTTATCGTAGGTACACTTCAACTGTGAGAGACGGAATCTAAAACAAAACTCCAGAAAATCACATTGTATGATTTGTAAGTAATTCATTTGCGTTTTATTGCATGACTCAAGTATTTGATCACCTTGTTGAGAACAAAATTACATAACAACGGTCAATGGAAACCAAAATCATCAACCGATTGAAGGCTGAAAATCACAGGCTGCTCCAACCTGCGTGAATTAAATCCCAGCACTCAGAATGTGCTTCAGTAGTGTGATTTGCCCCCACATGCTTATATGCACTCCCGAAAGTGTCTGGTCATGCTCCTGATGAGCCAGTGGATGGGGTCCTGGGGGATCTCCTCCCAGACCTGGATCATTAGTGTGCTCCTGGACAGTCTGTGGCGCTACTTGATGGCATCAGATGCACCAATATATAACGTCCCAGAGGTCCTCTATTGGATTCAGGTCTGGGGAACCTGAGGGCCAGTCAATGGCATCAATGTTTATGTCATCCAGGAAATGCCTACACACTCTGGCCCACTGCCCCAGCGTAAAGTCTGATGATGGGTCTGTGGATTTTATCCTGGTGCATGAATCAGGGTATCGTTGACTAGCACATGGAGGTCTGTGTGACCCCCCTAGAATATGCCACTCCAGAACGTCACTGACCCACTGCCAAACCAGTCATGCTGGATGATGTTACAGGCAGCATAACGTTCACCAAAGCGTTATGTGTGAACCTGCTCTCATTTCTGGTGGTCTTGGTCGAATGCCAATCGAGCTAGACGGTGCAGGAGGGGAAGCACAGGTCCCACTAGAGGACGTCAAGCCCTCATGACACCATCATGAAGACTGTTTCTGACAGATTGGTACCTGTAACCCGCTGGAGGTAATTTTAAAGGGCTCCTACTTTTGCACAAAGGACCAGTCTGCTGGTTTGATGGCCTTTTATTGCCCTGTCTAGCTCCTTTTGCAACAGCCAGTCTCCTGGCATCTCCTCCAGGCTCTTGAGACTCTACTGGCAGACACAGCATACCTTCTTGCGACAGCACATATGGATGTGCCATCCTGGAGGAGATGGACTGCCGGTGCAACCTAAACAGGCTGCAAGCACCACCTCATTCTACCAGTAGGGACAAGGACACTGGCAAAATTAGAGAACAATCAGTCAGGAAGTAAAAAGAGAGAGCAATTGTCTATGGCCACCATCTGCAAAACGATTCCCTTTTTGGGGGTTGTCTTGCTGTTGCCTCTCATGTGCACCTGTAGTCACTTTAATATGCACCAAAACAGGTGGCATTGATTCACAAACATTCACTTTTGTTTCCTATATGGACAGATTGACGTCCCTGAAGTTTTATTGACTTGGTGTTCCATTCTGTGATGGATATGTGTTCCATTAATATTTTTGAGTAGTGTATTATTTCCACAATTATAGTTCCCTCGCAAAGTGACATTGATGTTAAATCGACAGGAAGAAGCCTACGTAACAGTTTTTTACATTCTAGTGTTTTAACTTTAAATACATTTGAATATATAGAGAGACAAAACAGTGCTTGACCTTGATCTCACTTTTTTATTTGTATGAACATACAATACCTATATTATAATGTAAAACAACAGTTAACTGTTATCAGAGGAAATATAGACATTAACATTTTCACTACTTTACTACCATTTACCCATTTTGTTAACTGAAATTAATACATTTGGAATTGAAAACGATTTAAAATGTTTTTTGTAAATTGTTTACTGTTAATTGTATGCATTGTATGCAGTAATTGTATGCATTATGCTATGCATGACAGTGGTTAGTTATATAACACTAAGAAGATATGATAATTATTAAAACTAAAACAGGTCCCAGTTAAGATGGAGTCTACATAGCTCCATTCTGATATATAGGGGCTCTATGACATCAGCCTATCTAGTGTTCTGTAATCTATGTTAGAGCTATAATTGCTTTCTGTACAAATCTATATTTTGTGAGCCATTCAGCATACAAACAATAGCCAGTGTAATTAGAGTTATGATAACAGCGTGCTGAAATATGTAGACCATGAGTAACATCCAAATGTACATTTTCCACAATATTTATTACAGTATTAATATGCATTTAAAATATATTTTCGACAATCTCCTTTCAGATTAATTGTGTCTTGGTGGCATATGTAATTTGGTGCAATACATTTTATACATTTGTGTCACTTAATCTGGTGTGGTGGAAATTCCCCCTTTATACCAGTAGATGACACCACAAACACACACACAACCTCAAACACACACACGAACTTCGGTCCTGAGACTGAACCTGGAACTCCATGTTCCCTATGTCCTAATCCTAAACCAATCCCTTAACCTAACATAACCATAACCATACCCTTTCCCTAAACCTAACCACAATAACCCAACTTTTATGCCAAAACTAAGGCTAGTGGTAAAGCCTTATCCCAACCTCAATTGTAAGTTTTACACTAAATCTAAATTAATTTTTCCTCACGCAGAGTGGCTGCAAGCTTGTTGAAACAAATTCATCAGGTTTTATTATCTTCATGGCAACTTCTGTTTCTTATGTGTATTAGTTAGTTTTGAATCCCAATTTGTTTTTATTTTTACTACTTATAACCAATACATTTAAACATTATATTGTTAGAGGCAAATGAACAACACCTCCTGTAGCTGCCAAGGTAAATTACGTTTTTTGTGAAACAACTTCTGAAAGGTTTATTGGCAATTTCAGTTGTTTTCTTATGTTTCTTTTACACATAAGAAAGTAGATTTATTGTGTGCATGTAACATTGAAAACCATCAATCTTCAATTATTACAATATCAGTAATTTATTTCCATATTTGTAAATGGAGGAAAACTGTTTATTATTATTAGTTTTCCAGGTTTTTATGGCTACCGTACATTGCCCAAAAACTCGTGATAACCAGAGAAAATGGTTTTGTGAGTTGCAAAGCCCAGACCAAGGTGTCACGTCACCGCCTAGTGGAGGCCACTCCCCTGTGCGCGTGGCACCCCGGCGTTCGGCGTCGCCGGCCTTCTAGGCACCACCGTCCGTGTTTGTCTTGTTACCCATGTCCTGTGAACGCATCCCTCCCTGATTCCAAACAGCTGCGGCTCATTGCCTGCTTATTTAATCCCTCATGTGTCTTGTCTCTGCGTTCGTTATTGTCTGCCTGTTGCGTGTGAGAGCACCGAGGTGCTCTGTGGCTGCATTTCCTGAAGCGCCACTTCTCCAGTATTTACTACCGGTAGAGTTACGGTCTACCGAGTTACCATAGGTAATAAAACCTATTCTTTTTGAACGCCTACCTGCAGTTTGGTCTCCTTCATTCCACCGTCACAGAATAACGAATAACGAAATTCCGGGCGGTCTTCAACCATCCTCCCCAGGGACGGGAGGCCGGCGAGCGCCTGTTCCTCCTGAGACAGGGCAAACGCTCCGTCCAGGATTTCGCCCTGGAGTTCTGGACTCTAGCGGAGGAGTCCGGATGGTGCGAGAGGGCGCTCCGGGATGCCTTTGTATGCAGTCTCGACGCGGAGGTTCGCCAGGAGCTTGCGTGTCGCGACGCCACCGCGACCTTGGAGGAGCTCATCTCCATGGCCACCGGTCTTGATAACATCTTACGGAACCGGTCTCATCGACCTATGACCGGTGATTCGGTCCTACGACAGCCGACCGGGGCCGAGGCCATGGAGATGGGTACTTCGGTGGGCTGGGCGCTGCGCTCCTCTTCGCGTCGTGACGAGGATCCCGGAGCGTCTTCGCATCGGCAGGGATGCCGGAAAGGTCAGTACAAACGGGGCACCCCTACCTCCATACCGGCTGAACGACCATTCGTTCCGTGGGGGCCGTCCGCTGACCATCTCCAAATCCCTGTCACCTTCCCTCAGTACCCCAGTTTGCACCGGTGTCTCGCAATGGTGGATTCGGGGGCACCGGGCTCATATATTGATGTAGGTTTGGTACGTTCATTACGCATTCCCTTGTTGCCTGTTACGCCTCCCATTCCTATTTGTTCTGTAGACCAGAAGCCACTAGGTCTGGGTAGGGTGTGCCAGGTCACTCGTCCATTACGAATGCAGTGTGGCTCCCACGTTGCATATCCCTTTACGTAGTTGAAGCTCCCACTTTTCCCATTATTCTTGGTCTACCGTGGCTCTCACTACATGATCCGTCCTTTTCATGGTCGCGGAGGGTTCTCACGGGATGGTCCAGGGGGTGTGTTTGGGTATGTCTGTTGGTGCAACTGCTGTGGAAAGTCCGCCCACCGTTTCCGCCGTGCGTATTCCCTCTGACTACCGGGATCTGGCACGCGTCTTTTCCAAGGCACGGGCTAGGCGATTGCCTCCCCACCGTCAGGGGGATTGCGCGATTGATCTCCGTTCTGGTTGTGCTCTACCTAGGGGACGAGTGTATCCCTTGTCCAGAGCCGAGACGGAGGCGATGTCAGCCTATGTCGAAGAAGCACTGGCGCAGGGATACATTCCCCCATCCACGTCACCCGCCTCCTCTAGTTTCTTTATTGTGAATAAAAAAGATGGCGGCTTACGCCCGTGCATCGACTACCGAGCCCTGAACGACGTCACAATGAGATACACCTACCCGTTGCCGTTGATTGGTCCGCTTATGGAGACGATGCATGGGGCCCGGTTCTTTACAAAACTCGACTTGCGGAGTGCCTACAATTTAGTGCGTATCCGAGGTGGGGATGAATGGAAGACTGCGTTTAGCACCACGTCCGGGCATTACGAATATCTGGTGATGCCCTATGGTTTGATGAATGCTCCATCTGTGTTTCAATCGTTCGTTGATGACATTTTTCGGGACATGCTAGGTCACGGTGTGGTTGTGTATATCAACGACATCCTGATATATTCTAACTCGCGGGCTGAACATGTTAGCACCGTTCCCGGGGTATTGAAGCGTTTGATGGCGCACAACCTATTCGTCAAACTGGAGAAGTGTGTGTTTTTTCAGTCTTCCGTCTCTTTCCTCGGATATCGCGTTTCCTCCGGGGGTGTGGAGATGGAAACTTTGCGCGTTGAGGACGTGCTCAATTGGCCTTCCCCTACCTCCGTGAAGGAGGTCCAAAGATTCCTGGGTTTTGCCAATTATTACCGACGGTTCATCCGGGGTTTTGGCACTGTGGCAGCCC